>JASSUY010038712.1:0-47440 GCA_032466535.1 Forpus xanthops
GCGGCGATGGGGTGCTTGCAGAGCGTGGCCTGCAAGGCGCGGGTGCGTCGGGAGCAGATCGTGGTGTCGGACGTGTCGGCTACCATCGAGCCGGCGGCCACTGCCATCGAGGAGAGCTCGCCGGTGGTGCTGCGGTACCGCACGCCCTACTTCCGCGCCTCAGCCCGCGTCCTCATGCCGCCCATCGCCCGGCGGCACACCTGGGTGGTGGGCTGGATACAGGCCTGCAACCACATGGAGTTCTACAACACCTACAGCGACCTCGGCGTGTGAGCACCGCCACTGGCACCACCGCAGCGCGCTGGGTTGGGGGGACGGGATCTAGCACCGGGCATGGCGCCCAGGCTGTACTGGGCGGGAGTGGGGATGCAGATGCCCTACGGTGTGCACCGGGTTGGGTATGGCATGGACCTCCTAGCACTCAGCGTGGGCAGCACCCCCGCGCACCGCGTGTTGTACCTTCACCCCATGTCTGCAGCCACAGGTATGCACGGGTGTTGCCTTCACCCCAGCACCTGATCCCAGCACCACCCCTGCCCCGTCGGACTTGACCCCCCAGTGCCCTGGCCCTCGTGCTCCTCCCTCCCTGCAGCTGCACCAGCTGAGTGGCCTGAAGCTCACTCGTTGGAGGGTTTGGTGGCCCCTGTCCTTTTGAAGTGGCTGTTTTCTGTGGGGCTGTGTCATGTGTGTGGGTGTGCTGGGGGAGTTGCCCCCTGGGCTTGTTGAAAAGGGGAAGCTGTACAGAAATGGCTGCTGGAAACCAACTTTTCTCAAGGCTGGAGGTGTTGGCTCTGCCATTGTGTCTTGCCGTTTGAAAGGGTGATGCCACATGGATCTGGAGATGGCTGGAGGGTCCATTCTGCAGCTTGCCCAGGGCAGCAAGCAGAGCAGTGTGTGCAGGCATTGAGATCCTGCCTACCCATGTCCTTGGGTTGTGGCAGATTCATTTGCGTGTGGTATTGGAGCACGTGGGCACACGGGAGATAGCAGAGGTTGTCATTTGTTAGAGGGATGGCGGCCACTTGCAGGCAGCTCTGGATACATCTGGAGCTGGAGCTTGGACTCAGCAGGAGGTTTCACCAGAGCTCCCTGCTTGTAATTGCCACGTGGTGATTGTCTCCCCTGCTGTAGCCCTGCAGTGTTGCTAACATGGTTGTCAGCCAAGATTTGGGCTGGAATTTCCCCCCTAGGCATATTGCAGGGATTTCACTGCACCAGCAGCAGGCGTAATTGTGATATCTAATTATTGTATGTGCCTCTGTGCAGGAGCATGTATTTATAGGCATAAAGATCACAGACTTTTATTGCAGGAAGGAGCCAGTGCTGTGGCCATAGTGCTGCAGCTGATGGATGGAGAAGGCTGTTCTCCAGCCCAGGAGCTGACTAAGGAGAGGGTGACCCCAGAGACCCTACTGGTTTGATTGCGTGTTAATTAAAATAGCGTTGTGCTGGCAGAACAAAGGCTTCAGCTGGCTGTGAAGGCTTGGTGAAGGAACTGAAGCCAATTTGTTCATAAATGAGGTCCTTGAAAGCCAGCTGCAGGTGGGGAGGCAGTCCCCCATACTGCTTGCCTCCATGCTGCTTGCTGGGTGCTGTTGCTGGCGTTTCCCTGCTAACCTGGCCTTTCCCTTCCTGTTCACTAGGTCAAGTTGGGAACTGCCCGACCTGCGAGAAGGAAGAGTAAAAGCCATCAGCGATTCAGATGGTGTGAGCTACCCCTGGTATGGAAACACCACAGAAACTGTGACCCTGGTCGGGCCCACTAACAAGATATCCAGGTTCTCAGTGAGCATGAATGACAATTTCTACCCCAGCGTGACATGGGCTGTCCCTGTAAGTAACAGTAATGTGCCGCTGCTGACCAGGATTAAAAGGGACCAGAGCTTTACCACATGGCTGGTGGCCATGAACACCACCACCAAGGAAAAGATCATCTTGCAGACTATAAAGTGGAGGATGAGAGTGGACATTGAGGTTGATCCCATGCAGCTGCTGGGGCAGCGGGCACGGCTGGTGGGAAGGACTCAGCAGGAGCAGCCCCGGATCCTCAGCAGGATGGAGCCCATCCCACCAAATGCACTAGTGAAGCCTAATGCCAACGATGCCCAAGTCCTCATGTGGAGACCCAAGCGAGGCCAGCCTATAGTTGTGATACCTCCCAAGTAGATCAGCGCCAGGGCGCGCATGTGAGGACCTGGGAGCTGTCAGCCTGCTGCAAATGAATGGGGTTCCTGAGCCAAAGCAGACCTCTTGGGTTCTCCTGCCTTTGTAGCTGAGGTTGGAAACATGCCTCCTTCTTAGTCAGAAAGAGAGCCTGGCTGGCATGGGCATGTGGAAGAGGGATCACTGAGCTGGAGGATTTCCCAGGAAGCAGAATCAAGTACTTCTAGGGGCTTGCGGCTGGCAAAGAGGCCGTCTGACTTTAATGAGTCATCTTTCCTTGCAGGGCAATGCAAGGAACATGAATGCAATCAAACCATGCCGGTGGCAAATGTTGCCTTCCACCCAGGTGGAGGTAGAAGTGGAGACGGTGTCTGCTGGATGTGGAGGCCTCCTGTGGTGACCCTTCCTGCTGGATCATGGGTGTCCCCGCAATGTCTATACCTATGCATTTGGATCAGTAATTGAGCCCTGGTCCTGCCCGCTGGGGCTGGGTAGGGGGCCTGGGAGTGGAACGGGAGCTGGCAGTGCCGGGTGCTGGGCTGGAGTCTGGTGCTGGCCAGTACCACTGCCCAGGATGGGTTTTCCACAGCTGAGGGGAATTGGGACATGTTTTGCATGCGTCTGGGTGTGTTTGGAGTAGTTGTGAGTGTAGGAGATGCCATAGCTCTTTTCCGTCTTGGAGTGAGATCTAAGGGCAGGTTAGATGTCCTTTCATTTTAAGGTGCACTAATCCTTTGCAGTTCCTCAACCCCCATCTTCCCCCCCAAATCCTGCTGACCCTTCTCTTACAGAAGCAAAATCGATTTTCAGCTGGGTGAGAAATCAGGAGCAGTGCCCATTCACCCTGCCCAGGTACTCACTGACTGTGTGTGGGGTGCCCAGACTAGCTTGGAGGTGCCCTGGGACTTACATACTTCCACTGCAGACCCAAGTCCTTTGCAAGAAGTTGGGTGCTTGCTTATTTTCCATACAAATGCTGGCTCATGTGGAGACTTTCCTTCTCAGTCACCTGCAGAGCAGGATGGCTACTGGCAGGGATGCTGATGGAGAGGATGGCATGCCTTACAGTAACTCCCCAGGCTCTGCAGGGATGGAGTTCTCCTTTCCATGGGTTGGAGGCAGCGGTGTGAGCAGAGGCTGTGCAAGGCAGGCCTGGGTTTGCTTGGAAAGGAGGTGAACATTCTGCCTGGGCATTGCCTCTTGCTGCTGCAGGTGCTTGGAGGGTAATGAGATTTTACTGTCTTTCCCGTTGCCCCTCACTGCCTGGATGGCTGGCATCCTCTGGGGTGGTGTGGTGCTGTGGGCTGCGGCCTGCAACTCCCAGTACCTTGCCCTCAAGATGCAGCAGAGGCATAAGCCATAGCTGGCCCTGCCTGTGCCACAGGCGCCCCATTGCTCCTGGGCAGATGGTTATGACTTTTGCTGCTTTCTCTGCTCCGTCCTCTGCCCCAGCATGAGCCCTGCGGCTCCTCCAGCTTATGTACCTGCCTTCACACCATGGGAGGTTTGCCCTGCCCTGGGGATGTGGATAATTCCCACTGGGAGGGTTCTATCTTCTGCCATACAGCCAGGAGAATCTGGGGAAGGTCACTGTGTTCGGCACTTCCATGCAAAGCCTTTTGTGTGGTATTAGCACTGCCTTCAGCATTGCTTTGCTTCCTGTGGTGTGCTGGCACATCTCTGTGGCATCGCTCTGCAGAGCTTCAGCCATGTCTTGTGCTTTTCCAGGGTGAGATGTGCAGCCTGGTCCCTTCCAGCAGAGGAGCTCCCCAGGCATCTTAGACCAAAAATCCATGTGAAATCCCTGTGCTATTTATTATTCTCAGTGTTTGCTGCTGATTGGATTCTTACTTATTTTTCCCTTTGGGAGTACTGCATTTTGACGCCTTGACGCACAGTTTCCCATGCTGAGGCCAGTGGTCCTACTCCTCCCACTTGGCCTCACTACGGGCTGGGAACCTGCTGCTTTCGGTGCCTACACCTGGATTTTGCTGGGGGCTGTAGCCTTGCGGTGAGAGAGGTTTGGAGGGAGAGGGGGCTCTGAGTCTTGGTTTGCTTGTTTTCTGGAGCAAAAGTTCCACTGAGAGCTTGCCAGTGTGGGAAGATGTCCCACTCTTATGAGACTGTCCATGGTTTTGTTCTGATACGGTGTTGATGGCGGCTTTTGCTGTCACTGATGTTTTTTTTTTTTTCTCAAAAAGCATGTGTGGAGAAGGGTTAGAAACTTTAAATATGATTTTATTTAGTCTTTGAGAAAAAAAGGAGGGATAAGTACCTTTTAGTTTGAAATAAGGCAGATGTGTACTTTTGACCCAGTGGGACAGAAATGTCTCTTGGCAGCATCAAAGCTAAAAAGCCAGTGGAAGGGGCTCCCCAACAGATGGGTACTCAGAAGCTGCATACAGCCGTCAGCCTGGGGAAATGCTCTGGCAGCACCATGGTGCCTGCTGGCTGGGAGAACAAGGATGCTGGTGCTGATGAGTAGTGCTGTTGAATTCATTGGGATGTGCTGGCTGGCCAGAGCCTCCATGCGTCATCTGCTGCCACACTGGAACAGCAGTGTCTGCTGTTTCTGTCCATGTATGTCTGCAGTGTCCCCAGGGAGGTGCTTGGTGCTGCCTGGTGCTGGTGTTGGGTTCTGTGCCTGGCCATAGCCTTGTGCCTGAGCTCCCAGGGCTGCCCCAGCCTGCAGGCAGGCTCTGGATGAGCCCCGGGGCCATGCCTGTGCTCACCCCTCTGGGCTTCTGCTGGGCTGCCATGCCTGCTCCTCTGATGGCTGGATTTGATGCACTTAAATCTGATGCACTTCACTCAGTTTGATGTGTGGGTTGTCTACATGGGCATTTCCCTGTTTAAAAGGAAAAAAAAATTACAAAAGTAGTGTGCAGAAACATGCAGTTTGCATGTTCACAAAAAGCACGTGTTCACTTTGGTTGGAGGTGCCGGGTGAGCTCAGTAGCACACACTGGTGGAGCCCAGGCACAGGGCTCTACGTTCAAGTGAAGGGGAGGAGAGGGAGGGAGGGAGGCAACAGGGGAGAGTTCCAGTGTGTGAATCAGGGTTTTGCTGACATTCCCGTGGCCTGCAGCTGTACTGATGGGGACTTGGAACCCCGGCTGCAGAGCCCATGCCAGGGATGAGTACACAGAACCCTGGGTTCAGCTGCCCAACAGCACCATGGGATGCCTTCCCTGCGCCCCCCTTTTGCAGTAGCACCCTGTTATCTCAGGGAGGAGCAGGTCATGGAAACGCCAAGCTGCACGTTCCACTTGCC
Organism: Forpus xanthops; assembly: GCA_032466535.1. Classification (NCBI taxonomy): domain Eukaryota; kingdom Metazoa; phylum Chordata; class Aves; order Psittaciformes; family Psittacidae; genus Forpus; species Forpus xanthops. The sequence continues at coordinate 5,438 of JASSUY010038712.1, forward strand.
CTGAGCCTCGGGGTGCCCCTTCCCCTCCATCCTGTCCTTGGATCACTTATTTATTTATCTTGCTATCTACCTACCTATTTATTTATTTATTTGAGGTTTGAGTTATTTATTGTTATTTATTGACGGCTGGAAGTTGGGCGGGTCGTTTCTGCTGCACAGTGGGGGCAGCTGGGTTACCCCCCCCGTTATCCCCCCCCCCAGCTCCCTGTGTTTTGGGGTGCTGCTGCATGTTTGGGAGCACTGCTGGGGAGGGATGATTGATGGCCCCCCACTCCCATTTCCTTTTGGAGCCGGGGGAGAAAAGAAGGGAATCACATCGGTGCTTGCAGGGAGGACACCCAGTGCCTGTTCCTTTCCTGCAGAAGCTCGAAGCCCTGTGCCCCCTTTCTGGGCACTGTGCTCCTTTCCCATGCCCATCCATATTCACTGATCCAGCCTCCTGGCATTTCTCTGATGGCTCCTGCTGGATTTGCTGTTGCCAGTTCTAGGAGATGGTGAGAAAAGCCAGGACGTGTGGATGTCACTATGGAGAAAAGACCAAACCAGGTATTCTGCTGCCGTGTGGGGAAAATCGGAAGAAGAGGAAAGCTGGTTTTGCAGAGTGCCTTAAACACAAATGACTTTACTGAGTAGGGGGCTTGGACTTCTGTCTCTGGATGTTATTACCAACTCAAATGTTGCATTTTACTTCTCTGGGATTAAAAGAAAACCACTTGAGCTGTACTGGAACCACACCCTGTGTTTGCTTGAGTCCATCTAGCCAGCTTGCAGCTCTGGGGCCTCGGTTGCGTGGGGCAGCAGGCAAGAATTCATGGGCTGCCTCAGCACTGGGACCCAGTGTCTGCCTCTGCCAGCTTTAATCCCCTGAGTATGGTGGAAAGACTCATTCCCTCTTGTCCTGACTTGCAGGTGGCTTCTCTGGTGTCCCAGAGAGGTTGTGCTTTGCAGTGCCCCTTCCCAAGGGATGCTCAGAGCAGCCTGTTTGCCCAAAGCTTGCTGTGGGGCTGTGTCCTCAAGCTTCCAGGAAATTGGGCAGTCAGCCAGAGACCTAGGGGCAGGAAGCAGGCAGCCCTTTTTCCCTTAGGAAGCCAGATCAAGAGGACTGTATGCTGAGGGACCAGCAAGGTACCGGAAGCTCATACAGCCCAGCTATGAGGAACTAGGGAAGCTGCCAAGCTTGATAAGGCTGAAAACTACACAGACTAGAGATGTTTCCCCCTTAAATTGCAGTTCCCCCTCCCACTTCTTGCACAGTGCAAGAGGGGGAACAAAATTCAATCCAGGTGTTTTTATCTTCTAGTAAAAATAATACATAGGGATAATGCAGAATTTCCTAATGAAGGTTCATTTTAAAATTATTCAGGGAAAAAATACCAATCTTCACTGTATAGTTCCTGAAGGTAATTAAATATAACCACTTCTTTTTAGTAATGGAAGGGGGAGCTCTCTGAAACGCAGCCGTGTTTGGGGAAGGATGTGCTCAGGGTGCCCGGCCTGCATGCTGGTATGAAGGAGGACAGTGATGGCTGGCAGGAGGAGCTGGCGGCTCTGATGTTTTCCAAGGACTGTGTGCCACATCCCAGGTGCTGCCCCAGGATTAGGGTCTGCAGAATGCTGGAGGGTATCTCATTGCATCCAGTGTGTTGCTCACCATGAGCATCAACCCTATGATTCCCCACTTGCTGTCGGGTAAATTTGCGCCTTAAGCCAGCCAATTTCTTTAAGAGTGCGCTGGGCACTGAGAGATGCTGGCAGACAGCCTATGTGCTATTCAGTGAGCAGGTTTCTTCTCTAGTGTTCTATTAAGACATTGCTCATCTCTTCACAAATCCCCAAGATGTAGGTATGGAAGAGCAGGGAGGAGTTCACATGGCTTATGTCTGCTCATGCCCTGGAAGCAGGATGCCCCCCCCAGCTTCTTACACAGGCTAGGCTGAGGCACATTCCTGGAGCAGGTATCTCCTCCTTCCCATCACTGAGCCTCTGCTGTAAAGCAGCAGCAGCAGCACAACTGCCCTGGGCCCCTTCATTGTCTGAGAATTTGTCCTGGGACAACCTATGTTTCCCAAGTGCCTCATTTACAGAGCAAGAACAAGGTCAGTCTGTGCCGCTGGCACCCACCCAGGAACATGGGCAAACATCCCAGTGGCATGGCCACAAGGGAACAAAGTAGGTAGTGCCAGGAGCCATGGATGCCAGCAGAGGCAGACAGGGTATACTGCAGGTAGTACTGAAGATCAGTTTATTCGCGCTATTCCCTCTTCCCTAAAACCTGAAAACAACTTCCAGCAAGATATGAGAAAGCAGTAAGAAGTGAGAGATTTGGCTTTGCAGCTTCTCCCCTATGCACAGGACCAGGTGAAGGAGTTAATGCGTTAGTGACAGCTGCTCTGAAAGGCATGCAGCAGTTTTAAACTCCCAAAAACTCCCTAATGTGAGGTGTGTGAAGCAAGCAGGACACCCCTCTGGGGCCTGGCTACTGACACCATGCTTCTTACTGTGCCTCCAGGAAAAGCTTGGCTGGTTCTGAACAGGAGACTCCACATCACAAGCCGCAGAGCCCCCACTGTCTCCTAACATCTTTTCTTGTGGGGCTGATTCAAGGCAAGAAAACAGTCAGGGGTTTAGTTTTGAGAAGGTGAGAAGGGTGAAAGGGATGGGGAGGACTGGTTTAGTATTGCAATGCATCAGTGTAACAGTACGAGGCTGCTGGTTGCCCAGTGTTAGGGAGGCGGGAGCTGAGAAAGGCTCCTGATGCCAAACGATGTGCAGGATGGTTGGTCAGACCTGCTCACTCTGGCTGTGGGGTGTAACGCAGGTACTTCTTGCCCGATGGGAGGTCCTTCGTGAAGACTCCTTTGGGAAAAAGCTTCTTGGCTTCCTCATCAGGTAAGGTGGGCACGACCATGACACTGTCACCAGGCTGGGGAGTAAATGGGAACTGTGAGATCAGCAGAGGAGCTGGCAGGCCTGGATAGAGCTGGCATGTCCCTGCTTCCCCAGGAACACTCAGCCCCAGTGCCCCAGGCATATCCCCTGCAGCTCTGCCTGGAGCTGGCAGTGAGGACTGAGTGGGAGCTACACCAGGAGGTATGGATGATGTCAAAAAGGAGAAATGTGCCTTCTGCCAGCCCTGCCTATGGGATCCCACAGGTCAGCTCTTTCCTGCAACACTCCCAGGGGAACAGGGAGTAACAAGATAATTTGTATCTCTTACAATGCAGGAGGGACCACAATTAAGCAACTTCAACTAGTAAGTTTCCATGAGGATAAGTCTCTACTGTGTACATGCCAGGTAAATTGGGGCTGTGCCCACACTGGCCCTTCCTGGCTCAAAGGAAGGAGAGCAGTGCATGGGCCTGAGAAGGGTGCCCCATGCCTGCTGCTGTGCTGGCTTTGAGCAGACTTAGGGATGCTGATACCTGGTAATGCCCTTCCTTATCACAGGGCAGGACCTGCCTCGGCACAAAGCTCAAGTACTGACAGCAGGAAAGGCCAAGCTGAGTATTTGCTGGCACTGGGCACTGAGGGTTGGGAATGGAGGTTCTTAAGGCTGATTCCAGATTGCAGCAACCCACATCCCACGACCTCTTCAGCTTTCCCCACCCTGTGAGTCCTCCTCCAAAGGAGACTGGTTGACATTTCAATGCATGTTTTCAGTGGACAGCTGTGAGATTTGCAACCCTCCTCACCTTCCAGTCCACAGGGGTAGCGACTTTCTTGTATGCCGTCAACTGCAGAGAGTCCACCACTCTCAGGATCTCATCAAAGTTTCTCCCAGTGGTGGCTGGGTACAGTATGGAGAGTTTCAGCTTCTTATCCGGGCCAAAAACAAACACCTGAGTGCAGAGAGACAGGATCAGGGTTGGGTAAAATCCAGCTGGTCTGCTGCATCTGATCTGCTCAGCCTTGCTGCTCCTCCCTTTCCTGGAAGGTGGTATACTTGATCGAAGGTGTTGGGACAGCAGAGATGTCACGGTGGGGAAGCAGAGCAACAAGTGATGCCCAGGGAACAGTGTATGCTCTGATTGCTCCCGTATCTAATGCCAGATTGGTTTGCTACTTGAAATGTTTCTTCCCCTTGACCTGTGCCTTTCTAATGTAAGCATGGGAGTCCAGCAGATCAAGGCTTTTGTCCTCTCTGTGTTAGGACAGGCACAGCCAGGATGAGCTGATGGATGGAGCTGCTGCCAGCAGGCTGGCGCTACACCAGCCTCTCCCTGCAGCACAACCCATGGATCTAGCCCAAGGAAATCAACCTAGCTCTTGAGGATGGTTGTGCCCATCCAGGTAAGCTGCTCCCACTTTCAAACCCAGCCTCACAGGGCAGGACAACAGGTGAAGCCTGCTGCTTGAGAAGGCTGCTGTGCAGCACTGCTCAAGGTACTCACCACACGAGCAGTCAGGGGTATGCCATCCTTGTCCCGCTCATCTGGGTCCAGCATGCCCAGCTTGACAGCGAGCTCCCGGTTAGCATCAGCAATGATGGGAAAGGGGAGTTTCTCCTCAGGCTGTCCCCCATTGTATGCATTGATGTCCTGCAGAGACAAAACCATTGCCATGCTCGTGCTCATTGTTGTGGATACCACTACAGGAGGCAGAGGCCAGACAAGGAGATCTACACACAGGCTTTATGTGTGGGGGGCAAGCTCCTGCAAGGGGCCATGCAGAAATGTGTTCTGCAGCTGCTCTACAGGAGCTTGTGACTTATTTGGAACAAAGCTTGTGGCTTACTTGGCCGCTTACTTGCAGGCTGGGACAGCACAGCCTTCCATGAAGTTTCTCTGCTTCCAGAAACCAGGTGACAAACCAGAAACCTGCATGCCAGGCTGCACTTTGCCCCATTCTCAGAGGTTAGTTGTTAGGCTGTCTATGCTCACACCCTGTGGTTCACCTGTGGACCAGCTATTTTGCCCAGGCAGTGGGTATGGAGAAATAGGGAAGTCCTGCCCATGCTACTGCCACAGGGAGATTTAACCACCTTTCCCTGAGAACAGAGGTGCTCCTCTTCTGACCCTGTCTGAGTAAGTAAGCTAGCACTACTGACAGACGTGTTGGTGTCACATCTGGACTGTGCTCTTAAGGTAGTTTCTCTAGTGACAGACCAAACCAGCAACTCTAAAGCTACCAAAGGTAATGTCTTGAACATTTCACAGGTTTTGTGTGAGGAACTAGTTCCACACAGAAAGTCACTCCTAGCTTGCTTAAACAAACACTTCTGAAAGTAGAGTGAAAGGCTGAGTGCAGGTGAACCATGGCTGGGAGAGAAAACGATCCCCTTACACACCTTTGCAGGCTCTCCCTTGTGAACATAGTTTATGAGCTTGTTCCCTGTGCTAGTCCAAACTTGACCTACTTCACAGCAAAACTACTTTGAGCGTCCCTGAATCTGCTCTGGACTTGGCCAATGAAGTCGAGTTACCCTTGTAGTTTGAAGTACCAGCCATATAGGTCATGCTGAGCTACAGCAGGGCTGTGAGAAGCCTGCTCAAGGCTGCACAAGCAGATCAGCTGCCAACATTAAAGTAAGTTTAATCGGCAGTTTCTGCCCCAGAACAGAGCTGCCCATTCCCTCCGTTTATGCTACAAGGAGACAAAACTGACTCCAGCATTGACACAAGCTTCCCATGCACCACTGTGGTACATTATCAGCTGAGCTGGTAATTTGAATGTACAAATCTCCCTGCCTTATCCAGGCTTTGAATGCAGGGGAAAAGGCTGAGTCCTGCTTAGAGGGAACTCAAGGACGGCAGGGTTGGAAATGCTGCCCCTTGGCACTGCCCACTGCTGCTTGGCATGGCAGAGGCAGCAAGAGCAGGCAGAAGGGACTGTAATGCTGTGCCCGGCAAGTCTTATCAAAAGCAAGAGTATGGAAGGAAAGCAAAGCTGGAGAGGCCAGCCCAGGTGAAATGACCCACAGTGTCACAGGAGGCTGTAGAAAAAGGTCAGACAGTAACATGCCCCCCCTTCCTCTCTTCAGAATGGGGGCTGGAGAATGAAGAGAGTTTCTGAGAAGCAATACCTGAATCCTATGTACTGTAACTCATTCCAAAATGCACATAATTTCATGACCTGGGGCTCTCTATACAAAACAGCCTAACAAACCCCACCCTATTTTGCAATAAAGACACCCAAGACTTGCTTACTCCCCTACAAATTATTTTCTTTCCAGCATCCAAGGTGAAACCAGACATGACTGCAGTGACTTATTCACTCTTGACTCACCAAGGTGAAGGCATCAGTAGCCAAAGAGAACACTAAAGCTTCCTCCAACATGCACAGCACATGCCAGTCAATGCTGCTTACAGAGCTCATGCATTCAGCCAACCCTTGGAGAAGCACTGCACAGACTGGGGAGGTAGGAGAGCAGGATCAAATCCTAGCTGAGCTACAGGTTTGCTCTGAGTCCTCAAGCAAGCCTCTGGGTCTTGGCTAGAGATGCCCAAGAACAGCAGTGACATCTTGGACTGGGAAAGCAGAGCTGAGCAGTGACATGAGAATTATTTGGTATACTCTGGCCTCACCTTTCAGGTCTCATCTGCCCACTGATATTTGGCAGCAAAGCAAGCAGAAGTTTGTTGTTTCATGCAGAATTTCAGCCATCTATCCTGCCCACTTTCTTCCTCACAGGCTGTGCTCCAGATAAAAACAGCTTCATCCTCTCACTACTGCTAGAAGCTTCATCAAAAAAGAAAGCACAGGTATGTAAAGGAACGCTGCACAGAGAGGCATGCCTAAAGTTTTGCTCACCCCTAGAATTTCTAAGATATAGTGAAGAAAACTGCAGTTTCTAGATTTCAGTCTAGCATTTAATGAAGTCAGCTTCTGCCCAGGCTCTGTATGTCTGTTAAGCAATTTTTTAACCTGTAGCAGGGCAGGAGAACCCTTAGGGCACTGCCCCCAGTCTCAGCCTTGTGGCAGGCCCAAACACTTGCCTTCCCTGTTTAGCTCTCCACATTATCTGAAGTTCTTTTAAGCTTTGTCAAGGACAAAAGGATCATGTGTATAGGCAAGGTCTAGGAGCAGAGCAATCACATTCCTGTCCTCTTTTATATCCTCCATGATGCATGCATGGAGGTTCATTGCTCCTCCATGCTCCCCATACTGCTCGCAGTGTCGCAGCCTGACACATCCTGTTCCCAGGCTAAAGAGCCCCAGTTGCTCTGCACTGAAGCAGACCTGTCCAAATCTGCAGGCAGCTTTGTTCCCCCTCTGCACCTTTTCTTGTTATCCTGTAGCCTGTGAGATGGATTATTTCAAACATAGACTGCACGGAAGGCGCTACTCTGCTATGGATTTGTCCTCACCAGCTGGATCTTTTGCTCTGGTGAACCTTCACACTTTTCTTTTCGACAGGTGCTGAGCTGTCATTTCCAAACCACTGCCTGTGAGGCCCCTCCCAGCCTGACAGAAAGCTCACTGCAGCTTGGACTGCTGCCCTTTGCCTTTCTCTGTGCTTGTTCTGGAAGGTTTTCTAAACATTTCTAAACACTCTGCCTCCCATTAGTTAGTGTCAAGTGACTGTGCTGCAACTTCTGATTTTACCTTGAGGTTGTGCTAACTAATTCCATAATGCCAGCAAAGTCAGCTCGTTGTTCATATGTTCTTATCTTTTCTAGATCACTTGAGTGTGCTGAACCCCAAACATTCCTGCAGACCCTTGAGGGAGCTCACTGCTTCCCTCCTTTGACACAACTTACCACCTCATCCTGTCTCCCTGCAGAAAACAGCCTGCCCTTCACAAAGCTGCTTTTGTCAAAAGCTCCTTGGAAATTTTAAAACTTTGTAAAAGTCAGCAATAACTTCATATGGCTTTAGTCAGCCATGAGATAAGACTCCCTTACAAAAGCACAAACTTTCTGCTATATTTAATGGGATGTTATCTGCTAATTTGACTGGCGGTTTCAGCCAGTTTGACCAGCATGGAAATCTCATTTACTGGAGTGGGACTTGTACACCAGTTTTCCCAGGCCATTCTTGGAGCCTGGAGGGACATCAGCCATGCACCCCTCACGAAAGAATGTCAATTTAAGTGAAAAGGCAATTAAGTAATTTCTAAAGCCAATCACTAATGAAACAATGTTGGAGTGTGGATATTTCCCACATTTATTACCTCTTATTGCATGCATGTCTTACTCCTGGAAAACGTGAAAATGTTCTCAATGTTAAGAGCAAATTAAAAAGCAGGTATTTCACCCACAGATTTCTATCCTCTGGCCATATCCATCTGAAATGCTCAGTTTACACCCCTGCCACCTATAAGCCCTGGAATTTTACTCCCTGGCAGTGCACCACTGCTGAGGCTGCATCTGAAGCTTTTAATTAGTTCCTTTTATGTTCTTTCAGCAAGCTATTTAGTTCCCATCTTTTTAAATACTCCTTTTATGGTGGTTTTACATTTAGTGTTCTCCTTATGGTTTTGACATGTCCCTCTTTGTTCTCTGTTTTCTTTTCCATGTTTGGCCATGAAGTATACCCTTTGAAGGCTGCCTGTTCACTTCTGATGCCTTTCATTCCTGTTTTATTACAGAACTTTTTGAGGGTCTATGGAGAGACTACCTTCCTTCAAGTTTTGGCACCACCTTCACTTATGTTTTACTCTTTCAGGCGCTGATGGGAAAGCAGTAGTACTATTTTCTTATTATTTCAAAGTGTTGGTACATAGAGTGCCCTGGACTTTGTGGAGTGCTCCAAGAAGATGGAGCAGACCTTCTTATTCCTGCTCTGAATTTTAGCCACTCCTATCCTACATGCTTTGGGACTTGAGATATGTAATCCTGAGCCTGTGCTTTGTTCTGTGTGGACTCTTCCTCTGGCCTTCAGAGCAAAGACAGCAGTGCAAGCTCCCCTTGTGCCTCCTCACTCCCCATACCTTGCTCCAGCACATGTGATCTTGGACGCTGTCAACGGAGAGGGCGATCATCTTCACATTGCGCTTGCTGAACTCGGAGGCCAGCTTTGCTGCCCGGCCGAGCTCTGTGGTGCAGACTGGTGTGAAGTCCCGTGGGTGGGAGAAGAGGATGCCCCATCTGAAAGAAGAGAGCAGGAGACGGTGTTAGAGAGAGATGTTGTTTTGGATTGTACCACAGACAAAAAGCTGTATAGATTGTACTGTACAGAGACTACTGTTGTGGGAACAGCTCATCTCTGTCCTGTCTTAGGGAACTGGGAACAGAGCTGGGGGGGATACAGTGAGGCACCCTGCAGACAGCTCACCAATAGAACTTACCAGGCAGCAACTGGGCCAGTGGTGCTACAAGTCTCTTTATACAATATGCGCACGACTTGAAAAAAAGGCAGCAAAAACCCAGATAGAAGCTGCCCAAGAAGATAGAAGCTGCTCAGGCTGGAACATACAGTTTTAAGAAGCCCTGCATCTTATTTTCTCACTAAGAGGGTTTTTTTCTCCCCATCTGCTCAAGCTCACAACACTGACAGAAGCGGCCTCAAAAACCGATTCAACCCTGCCAAGCACTGCAGAAAGTGAGTCCTAAATATGCTGTGGCAGCACTCTCCTGTTCCAGCCAGAAATGGAGCAACAAGTTCTGCGGGGAAACAGTGCCTAAAGCCAAGTGGCTTTCCCCTTTCAACAAGTGGTTCCAACAGGTCCAGAGCCCTTTGCTACTGCTCGATTACACACCTTCGCAAGCCCAGGCTCACTCTCCAGAGATGTACGGGACATACGTGACACGCGATCTGATCTCTGGGGCTGCCCTGGACTGGCAAGCCTGGCTTTGCCCTTGTCCGGACTCTGCGGTTTTCAGAGCCCGTCTTTGTTCTCCTTGGGCTCGGCTCACCCGTGGTGAGCTCTGCCGGCCCTCTGGATGTGCAGCCCGAGGAAGGATGCGGAGAGGCGGCTCTCCGCCCTCGGAGAGGCCCGCGCGCCCGTCGTCACCGCGCTCCCCTGGTACATCGCGGCGGCTCCCCGAGGGGAAAACGAACATTTTTGGGAGAAGCCCGCCAGGCTTCCACCGCGGGACAGGCAATGAACGGTAGTGCCCATATGGAAACGATCCCCCCCTCTCGGCGCCCGAAAGGGAAGGCAATCGGGACCAGGGACCCTGCGCCAGTGTGCTGCGCGGTGAGCGGCCCCTTTCCCGCGGGGCGGCCCCGCGGTCATCCCCCTACCCTGACGCCCTCCCACCGCGGTCCCCCGTTCCCGATCCTCCCCCACGATGCTCACGAGTCTCCCAGGAAGTCATGGAAGCGGATTCGTCCCTGCGTGGTGTCCGCCTCGAAGTTGGGCGCCTCGTCACCCAGCAGCAAGCCCGGCATGGCTTCACCTGCAACTGCGACTCCCGCCGCTGCCGCCTCTGCGCATGCGCGGGGACACCGCCCCCTCTGATGGCAGGGCCATGGGCTGTTGTGCTTTACGGCTGCCGTCGCACTTTGCGGCTTAGGAGAGGTGGGAGGTGGTGGTGTTTCTCTCAGGTAGTGGCGGTAATGGCGACGTACGTGAGTGAGCTGGAGGCGGCCAAGAAGAGCCTCAGCGAGGCGCTGGGCGAGAACGTGAAGCAGTGAGTGCGGTGGAGGAGGGGAGGCAGAGCGGCAGTGGGGCCTGGGCGAGTGTTTGCACCGTGTCTGTGTGGAAGCCTTAGCGCTGGCGTGAGCTCCGGACCCCTCTGTGCTGGTGTTGGGAAGCAGGGCGTTTAGGAGCAGCGCTTTGTATTTGGTGTCTCTACCTTTCCCGCTCTCCCTTAGGTACTGGGCCAATCTGAAGCTCTGGTTCAAGCAGAAGATCAGTAAGGAGGAGTTTGACCTTGAAGCACGCAGGCTTCTCACGCAAGACAATGGTAAAAAGCCATCTCGTGTCTGTGTTTCTGTGGCTCTGATGCTGGTTTTCCAGGCCTGGGAGGAGCTCCTCCTTGCTGCACACTGCTTCCTGGACAGGGAAATTACTGTAAGGGAAATAAGAATATCTGGGGCTCCTGTAGCCCTAGGTGGGAGTGCCCTGAGCTACTGAGGAAAGTCCCTGTGTGGCCTTGGCCCTGACAGGCAATTTGGTCTTGTGTGAGTATGGTAAAATATGGTGTCTGAGCAATCAAAAAGCCATCTAGTTATGTCACTGTAGCAACCCAGTCCTTTCCATGCTTTGCTCTTCCTGTGGCTTGGACTGAACTGGTGTGGCTGAAATGGGGAGGAGAACCCCAAACTCACCTAGGCAGTTCTGCAGCAGGCAGGTGCCTTTCCTGCTCTTTGAGGTGGTAGGTGGGAGTGCTGGAGAGTGACAGTCTCTTGTTGCCTCTCTGTAGGTCTGAGTAATGGTGGGCATTGATGAGATTATTGTTGGGACTCCTGATCTCCATGATTGTGATCTTTATGGGAAAGAGCAGGGAGTCTGCCAGTGCTCGTGTTCAAAAGCTAAAGAGGATCCTTTCACCCTCTGACCCTGCTTATGAAGTTCGTCTTTGTTCTTTCTGATGCACATTAACATAATTTATGTTCCAGTAACCTTTTTGCAAAGAAGATGCATTTATCTAGAGCCTCTTTGGCTTAATTTTCCCTCTCTGGGGCTGGCTCTTACTTGTCCTTTCCTAGCAAACCAGAAGCTCTGCTACCAGAAGTCTGCATGGCAGGAGGGACACTGGATCCTTCTCTGGCTGGTAGAATGCACCAGATGTTTCATGTTGTATGCTTTAGGGCTGGATTTGCATGTGTAGCACACTGACAAGTGACAAAATTTATTTTCATATCATGTGTAGTATCCTTTTTTGGTAGTGTAGTAGGAGGAGTTTTTGAGTCTTGTAGAAGAAGGCTCTCAAATAAACTTCAATTGAGAGTTGTGCCTATGTAGCTAAGCATGTGGCCAATGTGTGACTGGAAGGGCATTGTGATCTACTTTAAGATTGATTTGAGGGAGTGCCTCTGGACACTGATACGTTGCTAATGAACTGTCTGTCTTTATACAGTCCACTCTCACAACGATTTCCTCCTGGCCATTCTTACCCGATGCCAGATCTTGGTTTCTGCACCAGGTAAGTCCCGAGAAGCCCTATTAAAACAACCAGTTAGCAATGTTTTGCCATGTGTACTTTGTACGAAGTACTCCAATTTTCTGAGTGTTAATATCCATGTTCTGTTTGCCACACAGGCTTAAGGGTAGCAAAATAGTAATCCAGCTGACTTCAGCAGAGATGCTTTTCTGAATAAGCTGCGTCTGCTTGGTTAGAGGCTGATGCTGGATTGCTGTGTGTGATAAGCTGGTTTGGTTCCTGGACTGGGTGTGTGCTGTGGGCTGAAGTGTAAAGCCTTCTACTGGCAATGCCTACAGTGAGTCTTGGTTGAGCTGTGGCTGGTAACCCAGCCTTTTTCAGACAATTCACCTTTTAGTTCTGTGAGCATTTTCAATGGCTGTCGTCAGGGTTGTGAGATATGTCTTTTTTTGGTCTTCAGAAGAGCTCTCAGTTGGAGATTTGATAGGAAGGACAGTTGAACTGCAATCCAAAATATGAGACTGCTGCATAGTAAGGGAGACAAAATTGTGACAGCTCTGGGCTGAGTGGAGAGGCAAGATTTTTAGGAGAGAGGATCTCTGTTACTAGTCTATCTGATGTATCTAGAGGAATGGAAAAAAAATGCATTTTTGGATACCCACAGCTTTTTGTATTGTACCTGGTCTTTAACTGTGCCAGCTGTGCTAATTTAAATGCTAACCTCTCCCACCTCCAAACTTGCTTTGCTTGCTCTTGAACTTGATGAATGCTCTTTGAGTCTCAGGCTTTTCCTCTTTATATTAATCTTGCTGCTCCTTGCTTTTGACTTAGTAGTTGCTTTTGGCTTTTAGTGGGATTATAAAAAGAAAGTACAAGCACAGCAATTCCCCTGTGGGTGTTACCTGAAGTATCTGAGTGTAAATTATGAGGCAGAGGAAGAGCATGCCTACGTTCCCTGAGCTCAGCACTGACCTGGTGCAAGTATTGGCGTAGAGATCAAAGCTCAGAGGTCTTGCTTATGAGTGACAGTAGTCAGCTTAGAGCCTGTTGCTGTGTGAGTAAAGGTGAGGTTGTTTGTGTCTGTTTGCATTACTCTCTTCTTAACTGTTGAATTTGTCTCTTTATCCAGTCACGTAGTCAGGTTTCATTTTCCCAGGCTTGAATAGCTCAGATTTGCCAGCAAACTCTACCAGCCCCCTCAGTGCCCCCCTTTTCAAGGCAATCTAGGAGTGTGTTAAAAGTGCAAGCCCCATCACAAAGCAGTGGTGCTCCACAGGTGTCTTCCATATGCTTATTATGTCCTGGCTGACCTTTTTTCATTTCAAGTCCTTGCAAGGACTTTCCTTCTTGTCTCACTGAAGCTTTCTGTCTTTAAAAGCCCTTAAAGAACCTTTCATGGCAGTGCTTCAGCAGCTTGGTGACAGCATGTAATCAAGTGATAGCTGACCAGCTGGTGGTCACCTCCAGTGCTTTCAGGCAGGCTTTTGTTGGCTCTAGCTGCACATCTCCATAAGCCGGCTTGAAAAAAAGCAACCACTGCAGTTTAACTGTGTGTGTGTTCCTGAGGACATGGTTTAGTGCTTTGCAGTTAATGGTACATGCTGCTAGTCCCTTCTAGAGTCTGGTTTGCTCTCCTCAGATTGATGCAATTTCCCAATGATTTTTGAGCTTATCTGTGCTGAGATACCTCTTTCTGAGCAACTAACAGGTTGACACGTATTTTACTTGCCAGTCTGCTGTATGTGGTGCAACTGATTACACATGAAAGCCCAGGAAAGTTCAGTACAAGTGGAATACTAAATGCTATGTCTGGACTTGTTTTTTTTTCCTTCTAGCTATCAGTTTGACACCTGCAAGGTTGTTTTTTTCTTCCTTTTTCCCCCTGTGTGAGAGTGGAAAGCTAACAGGCTTTTGTCTCCACCTCCGTGTTTTGGGCAGAAGGTGGAGATGTAAACATCATGATTCGTGGAAACAAGTAACTTCAAAGAAGTGTGCTTGATGCACTTGGCATGTCATGAGGGTTACTGGTGTATGTACTTTCCACCTTCATGTGAGAGACACGATGGAAAAAGAACCATCTTAAAATGCTATTTTGTATTAATGTATGGTCAGTGTTAAAAGTGTACTTGATATTGTAGCATTTGGAATAGGCAGCTATGGGGAAGGTATTTTTAAGAAATTATTTAAGAAATGTTGGACCATGCAAACTGATCTGGTTCGGATTTTGCTATCTTTGGCACTAGTGGTTCCACTTGGACTTGTAAGGGACACTGGTAAGGGACACTGGGGGAATGTGACCCTTTGTGAGGACACTTCCTACTTCCCCAATCTCATCTGCTTAGGCTGTTGATCACACAAAGTTCAAATCCTGGTTCAACAGCCTGTGTGGCATGGAATGTTTAGGAGTTGGTGATGGAAAGGAAGTTCATACCTATTTCAGTGTGAAGAATGGCCAGTTTTAATTCCTCCTGAGCTCCCACTGAGGGCATAGCAGGGTCCTGAGGAATCCTGTATCTGCCTTCTCTGCCCTTTAAAAATATGGGTATTGTTTTTACCTCTGCTAGCCATATTTGTGAAGACACCCATAAATATGTGAGCGGAACCGAGCTGTAACATAGCTGGGAAGCTGTGAAAGTGCCAGAAGAGAGGAAACTTCCAAGAAATATGCTATCCAAAATACTATAGTTTGCCTTACTGATAATTTTAGGTTGGGTATACCAGTCTGAGTAGTGTGACACACTTCCCATTATAAGAAAATTGTTTTCTTTGGTATTCTCTTTCTGCCAGTATTTTTGTAAGTACTTTTCTGAATTTTTATGCCACTTTTCCATCAAAAGGATCTCAAATGTAAAGCTTTTTTAAGCTTGCATGGACTTGCTCACTAAGCTTATTTGTTGCAATCAAGTCAGCAAATTCTCGTGAGTTAATACTTACCTTGCCTGAACTGTTACCTCCCTCCTTAGCTAAATGTTAACAATATACCTGAGACAATTGCATGCACTTGAGTTAGTGTTGTAAGGGTTTAATTTATTTGCTAGTAATCTGGAGCCATCTAAGAGATGGTTCAGCAAATTGGAACTCATGCCAAGATAGCAGGAGCCTTTTATTCCATCAGCATTACCCACAGGCTTTGCTTGAAGGGCTGCCACCTGTGAGATGGGCTCAGGTTGCCTGAGCTCTCTTCCCTCCAGACCTAGGAAGGGAGGAAAGGAAGAAAATGAAAGTGTGAATTCTTGACAGAGGAGGGTCATCAGAATATATTTGAGTAAACCCTTGTCTCTGCAGGAAAACAAAATACAAAACAACTGAAGATTGAATAAACAAGGGTAGAAAAATGCATGTTTCCTGTGTCTGGCTGCTTTTCTCTCTACCTTTGACCTTTCCTCCTGTATGGTGCTGGTGCAGCATGTCGGGAAAACCTGACACACTCTATCTGGACTGGCTGGTGCCATCACTGCAGATATGTGGCAGCTCTCAGAAAAACATCCTCATCTTTGAAGGCCTGTCAGCAGCCATTGCTGTCGCTTGTTGATATCTCACTCTCTTGCGAGCAAGATTTAAAAAAAGCTGCTGACATCTCTGAAGTGTCATGCTGGGACAGCCCAGCCTTGTCACTTGTGGCCAGGAATGCAGTGCATTCTATTCTTAGAATACTAGAAGGAAATTTTGCTTTCTTTGTCTAGTGCAAGACATGCTTGGTAATAGGAAAGCCTGGAAAAGGAGCCAAAAAATTTCTGCTCTGGCCTCATTATAATGGACAATAGGAGACAGTGTCTCTCTTTTTCCTTATTCTAAGCTAAGTCTGACAAAACTTGTTTTTTTTTTTTTTTAATGCACAGGCTGAGATTCGGTTAAATTACATCTTTCGCTGTCAAAGCCTTGAAAATCAGATCCCATTTAGTTTTAAAGTCACTGTAATATATTTTTAAATCAGAGATTTAAAAAATTCTGACCCTGCTGTAACCTATTAATCTGTAATACATTATTAGGCAAAAGGATGGTTTATTTCTGTCTCCATCTCTTCCAGTTTCTCTGTCTCCATCACCTGTCATGTAGTTAGTTGTTAAAGAAGCTGTCACAAGTGAGGATGAGGAGCTGTATGTGATGACTCATAAGAAGGGCCTGGGGTGGGGTGGCATTGCAAGCTAGTGATGTGCTTTTATTGTAAGCTTTGAAATGAAACAGGTAATTTATTTGTCCATAACACACCTAATCCCCCCTGCCTAGAAGGGGTCTGACCTGCAATGGAGGAGAGGAGGAGGGGCAAGAAAGGACCCATCTGTAGAGAGCAAAGCATCCTGTGAGAGAAATAGTGTTATTTTGCTAGATCCTAAGATGTAAACCCTGAGATCTTTATGAAGGCAGTAGCGGTCCTTGAGATGGTTGCTCTCATGATGCTTTCCGTCACCCACTTAATGAGGACCTCTCCTGTGATGTTGCAGTGATGCATAGTGACACCAGCTCTATAATTTTTGGGAGGGGATTTATTATTTTTTCCTATATTTGACTGGCGGGTTTAGACAACAGGACTCATTGTAGACTATTGGTTTTCACCTCACCATTAGGATGTAGCCTAACTTTTTAGTAAACCTGTTTTTTTTTACAGGAGCAATATTTCATCTCTGTGTGTAGTTTGTTTGTAACCCTTTCTTAGCAGCTGGTGGTTCAGAAACTTCACCTTGTTTCTTCTAGTTTGATCTGATCTCTAAAGACATGTTTTTGAAGTTGTTCCTCTTTCATGGCAGAGGACACTGCTCATGCTTCAGCCAGGGGAGTGGGAAACTCTACACAGCTAGGGACCTTTAGCCAGCCTCATTCCCTATAAACAGGGCTGTACTATGATTGCATTTATGAATTCCTGAGTTCAGCATATTAAACATAGTTATGAGAGCTGGAGGTAAACACATAGTTTGATGTGAAGTTGGTGTTGAGCTCTGGCCACCTGTAGTAACAGGACAGAACCAAAACTTACTGGTTGCTGGTACTCAGTGAGTGTGCTTGAGGCTGGCCAAGCTGTGGGTGGTGAGTTGTGGGTTGGCTGCTGTCTTTTCTTGTAATGGCAAATGGTGCTCTCAGGCAAGAGAACATCTGGAATGTCAGTGCTGTTAGTGTTGCCTGGCAGTAGAGCTCCAGCCTCCACTTTGGAGCTGAGTAAAATACTTTCAGAGCTCAGTTGTCTAGCATCCCTGGAGGTGGGCAAGGGCTCAAAAAGGGCGCTTGTGTGCTATGCAAAACTGAGGGAGGAGGATACTGGTGGTGCAGAGGCTGCCATTGTAGCCACAAGAGGGCTATCCAGTCTTTGAGTTGTACTTTTTGTTTGCTGTCAGTAAGTGCCTATGCATCCAAACCAGTGCATTCTTAGTGACAATGTACCTGAAGGAATTGTGCATGGATCCTGTAAACTCGTCAGTGATAAGTCTCCTAGGCTGTCCTTGCTAGGAGCTCTGATTGTCAGAATGTAGTTTGACCTGCTGTAGGCATAGCTGTCAGACCGCATACTGTAGACTTCTGATGTGGCGAAATATATTTATTGGTATTACATAGCAATTACTTTCTCAGCTGCCTGCCAGTTCTGGTCAGTCACAAGCTCACTACTTCCTTCGGTGTCATCCTGCTCTTGGATCAGTGGCCTTTGCAGTTCTTCCTGTCTCCCCTCAGCACAACAAGAATGATCAGCCATGATGTTTAACAAGGGTGTGAGACAAAGCTTGCTAAAGCTGATAGGGAACTAACTGTAAAGGCATAGGTAACAGGTCAGGCTGCTTGATCTTTTCGCTTGTCATCTGATCCAGGAATTGGTGGGAGGAGAATCCTTCCTCTGGGCAAGGTCCTGTCATCTTTCTGATGGAATAAATGGCTCGTTCCTTCCTTGTGGCTTTCCTGGTGTTTGTGCTCTTCTCTATCCTTCCACCATGGATTTCTGTGTGGTTTGCAGACAAGTTTGTACTAAAGTAATGGGACATGAGTAAGTCAAGCTTGCAGGGGGCTGATGAAGAAAGGAAAGGGCTGCCAAAAGCAATCTCCTCTGAGAAGTCCTTCCTCATTCCACAGCTGTTGATTTTGGGTTAAGGGGTTTTGATGCTTGTTTTTTATTTTTTATTATTTTGTTCTGTTGTTGTCTTACCTTTTCAATTTGTAGAAGGTGCTGGAACTCTGCCGTGGCCAGGTGGCTCTGCAACTAAACCTGGAAAACCCAAAGGAAAGAAAAAGATATCTTCTGTTCGACAAAAGTTTGATGTAAGTGTGATCAAATGATCATGGCTCTCTGACATTCTTTCCTGGGTGAAAAACTGCACATGCATGTAGCTTTTCTTGCTTCCAGGGGTGATGGAAGTCCAACATGTGCAGTGATGTATGTCTTACTTGTTTTGAGTTCTGGATTTGAATAAGAACATGGGGGGGTTAGCAGCTGCTGTCTGTCTTACGAAAACCTCTTTGGGATAAAGGCTGCAGTGTGACCTGGCTTTGTTAGAAACCAGAGAATCCATAGAAGGCCACCTAAATGTCTAAGTTGCAAAAGCTTGTATTCCAGGAGCCAGCAAGGAATAACTTAAGCTCTATGGTCACTGCTGTTATGCTTGGGCAGGTCTTTCATAGTCTCATTCACCTCTCACATTTTCTGTAATATCTTACTCACTTCATACATCTACGAGATACTTGAAACAAAAGGGATTTCCTATTTATTCAGGAGTCAGGCAGAACTCGATCATTGCGTGATCCGCTTTACAGGACTGCAGTCAGAAGTGATAGAAGTCAGATGCTTGTTTAAGAGGGTCAAGTTGTTTCAGAACATGTTTTGCAAAGATGCTGTTTTCCAGTAGGTGGCAGGTAAACACTCAAGATCCAGTTCACTTTGCAGCAAAGGCTCTCTGTACCTCCCTCTGATACTGTCTGTGTTGGTTCTGCAATTGTTTCGGCACTACCAGACCAGTGTGGAGGGGGCCTGGTATGAAGGAGGTTTGGGATGGGGCACTGTCTTCAACACATGGGGTTTGATGAGACAAGTCTGAGCACATGATGGGGGCCTACAAGACATCTGGAGAGGGACATTTTGCAAGGGCATGTAGTGATAGGACAAGGGGAAATAGCTTTAAACTGACAGAGCGGAGGTTAGATGTTAGGAAAAGTTCTTTCCTGCGAGAGTGGTGAGGTGTGGAACAGGTTGCCCAGAGGAGCTGTTGATGTCTCATCCCTGGAAGAATTCAAGGCCTGGTTGAATGGGGCTTTGAGCAACCTAGTCTAGTGGAAGGTGTCCCTGCCTGTGGCAGTGAGGGTGGAATGAGATAATCTTTAAAGTCCTTCCAACTCAGACTGTTCTGTGGTTGGTTCTGTGAGTCTATAATCATAGAATAGTTGGGGTTGGAAAGTACCTTAAGATCATCATCTAGTTCCAACCCCCCTGCCATGGGAAGGGACACCTCCCACTAAACCATGCCACCCAAGGCTATGTCCAACCCAGCCTTGAACACCGCTAGCGATGGAGCATTTGCATCTTCCCTAGGCAACCCATTCCAGTGCCTCACCACCCTTACACCCAAGAAATTTAAAGAATTTCTTCCTTATATCCAACCTAAACTTCCCCCTGTTTAGGTTTGAACCTGCTACCTCTTCTCCTATCACTAATGTCACCTGAGGAGTCCCTCCCCAGCATCCCTGTTAGACCCCCTTCAGATATTGGAAGGCTGCTATGAGCTCTCCACGCAGCCTTCTCTTCTCCAGTTCATTTTTCTGACAAGGCAGAAAACAAACCACACAAAAAAAGACCACAAACCCCAAGTTTTTCTTGCTGGCTTATTCAGCTGGATTTGTGTTCTTTGTGGTTGGATGAAAGGCAGTGAAAAGGAAGAAGGGGCTGGAGACAGGGGAGAACAGGCATGTGAAACTTCCTGGTCTTAGGCATTGAGGGGTTAAGTTGGCTCAGCTGAAGTGCATGCTGCACTTCTGGGGACTATAGTTAGGCACCGTGTGTGTTTCAGTGACTGGTGTTTGAGGGATGTGTCCAACTGAAGGCTTGTTACATTTGGAAACTGCTGAAGTATTCTACAGCGTTCACAGCTGCAACCTGAATTCTGGGGGCGGTCTGTTACCTTTTTGTTCCAAAACTTCTCTGTGATTTTTCAGTAGCAAGTGGGGGGAGGTTGAGAAAGAAGTTGTGATGTAGTGGAAGCCTTGGAATTTGGTGTGTGTTTATACACGTATTTCTGTAATGTGTGGTCATACTGTCTGAAGTACTGTATGTTGTGATTAATGAGCTTGTCTACTACTAGTGGAATTCCTGAGCAGTGTGAACTTGAAGTGCCTTGATATTTCCTGATGTTTCCCTCATTGGTCAGAATAGCAGCTATGAATGACCACATGTTCGTTCCAGTTGGCTTCTGCTCTGCTAAACCTTAGGAGTTGCTTACATTTTGAAGGTCTTTTTTTTCCAGGCATACAGATATGTAGCTTTCCTGTAATGAAAGCGTAAGTCTTCAGAATTACGGGGAGGGAAACCTGCTTTCATATAACTGGTGGGTGGATTGGTTTTTCACTCTTGAGTCAAATGCCACACTGTGCTTTGAATAAAGCAGCTGCCCTTCTCCTGAAACCAAGATGTGAGAGATCCACTTTGCTGCATATTTGTTGTTTATATTTAAAGAATGTGTTTGTCTTTATGCCCTGAGAACCTTTCAGCAATCATCATTCCAGAGCCATGGTTGTGGGAGTACTCCATCAGTTTTCTGTTCCCTTGTGGGCTAGGGCAAGCACATGTCTGGGCTCAAGTATCAGTTGTTCTCATCTGCTTTTTTTTCCCTGCTTTACCTGGGGCCCAAGACTTTCCAAGAGCCACCACAGCCACTTGGTGCTTGAGTCACCAGCTCTGCAAGGACGTTGTGCTGGAATATGTGTGGCCTGGAAAATGGGGGTTGCTGTCTTGTGGTACAGATTCCTGTTCTGCAATGTCTTTTTTTTTTTTTTTTTTTTTTTTTTTTTTTTAAAATAACTGAGACAGCTCTGAAAAGTATCCGTAATTCATCTCTGAATCAGTGGCTGCTCAGTAACCCTGCTCTGTTTGGAGTATTGTAAGTGCATAAGGAGACTAGAATATGACATTCAAACCCGGAATTTGGCTAAGTTGTTCCATTTAAAGCTTTAAATAAATGAGAATCAATCACACAAGCTTAAGATAATGTTTTTTAATCTTGATGGAAACTGTACAGTTAGTAAGTAAACCCATACCCTCTGTAAATAGCTAAATAGACAAGAGCCCTTTAGCATGGAAGGAGGTGACTGCAAAATATGGAAGTCCAGAAAATTAGTGCCGGCCTAGATAGCATTTGAGCTTTAGAGGAGAATCAAAAGAACCTAGCAGATGGGGCAGGTACAGAGCAAACCAGAGAAGGTGACTCTTTATGTGGTGTGCTGTTACACCGCAGAATTCCTTGCTGTAGGAAGCTATGGATACCCAAAGTTTGGCACTGCTGAACAAGTTCATGGGTTTCTTAGTAGAAGGACACCAACTCTTGCTCAGATTTCTTCAGTCACAAATCACTGGGGTTTGGGAGAGTGTCCTGGGGGAGAATATCATTCTGCTTGTCCTACTGTGATACACTTTTATGGGCATTTGCTTTCCAGCTGGAGAAGGTATGCTTACCGTGATGAACAAAAGGATCTGCTGGGTATTTGTCTTCTTGCAGTCTAATGTTGTGTTCATAACAGCACCGGTTCCAGCCTCAGAATCCGCTATCTGGAGCCCAGCAATTTGTGGCAAAGGATCCTCAAGAAGATGATGATTTGAAGCTGTGTTCTCATACCATGATGCTTCCTACACGTGGCCAGTTAGAAGGAAGGATGATCGTAACAGCATATGAGCATGGGCTAGACAATGTTACAGAGGAGGCAGTGACAGCAGTTATTTATGCTGTGGAGGTGAGAGACTGGGCTGGGCAGCAGTGGTGGTCTCATTATGCCAGCAACAAAATGTTCTGTGTGCAGCAGGAAGTAGTGCCCTTCAGTGTTGGGAGGAAACCTGCTTCTCTAACTGCCAGTTTGCCTTGGGGAAGAGTAATGTGAGACTCAAAGGTCTTCTAGACTTGTGGCATCATAGATGTAAAGTCTTGGATTTCTGCCTGCAAGTGTTAATTTTGAAGTGCATTCATATGAAGAGCTCTGGGCATGCTTAAATAGCTGTTTTGGAAAATGCTGTTTGTGTCAATTAAAAGTGGGGACAGAATGGGAGCTCCAGTTTAAACACTTCTTTTAATAGAAAAGTCCCCAAACCTCTGTTACAGGCGTGTCTGGCATGATAGTGGAATGACAGACTGGGGAATGCCTGCAGGTGAAGTGCCTGCTCTCGCTGGTTTTGGCTGTCAGTGGTGCATTGCTTGACATACCCCAGGAGTGATACAGCTGTTACTTGGAGCATTGTTGTGTGGATGCTTTTCTGGAGTCAGGATGTGGAGGCCAACCTGAATTCCCCATCTGGGACTGAGGCCAGATTAAGAAGCAGTTGTCTTTTTGTCTTCTCAGAGAATTGCTACTCCAGCACTTTCCAAGCAACTAAACAGTCTGAAAATGAGGAGCTTTTTGCTGTAGTTTTAGGGCCAGTATTTCAGTACAAATGTGACATCTACTGCCAATGATGAAATCTCTTAACTCTTTATCAAAAGGATCAGAGGTTGGGAATTTCCTAGCATTTAAGAAACCTCTTTGACATGTAAAGCAGTGCATCATGTATTGAAGTACAGTTCAGAGGCTAATGCCTACAGTACTCTCACAGTGCTATGTTGTCTGTGTCCAACTCTATCAGTGAAAACACTGTAACTTGTCCAGATCCTGATTCCAGATCTTTAGGGCCTTGTGGTCATAGCAGCACTACTTCTGTCTTGCCAGTTAATGAGGCACTTCTCATAGCACTTCTCATGGCTTGGTACAGTAAATAGATCAGCGTGGGTAATAAGATTTTTTTTCATTGCAGAACCATCTTAAGGATATTCTGACATCTGTGATATCCCGGCGGAAAGCCTATCGTCTGAGAGATGGCCATTTTAAATATGCCTTCGGAAGCAATGTTAACCCTCAGCCATATCTGAAGAACAGTGTTGTTGCTTATAACAATTTAATTGAGTGGTAAGGAGCCCTCAGTACCCTGCTGATTTTAAGTGCAAGTTGCTAGTTGTGAAGTTACTCCATTGTTCAGTTTCTCTCTTTACTTAATAATGTTGTAACATTGTTAATAATGGTGTTTAGCTTTCACGCTAAGAGAATATCAGTATAGAGGACTGTAGGGCTAAGCAGAGAGGGAGAACATGGGAATTTCTCAGTAGTGGAGTTTAGAACAGTTTTAATTCCCTCTTTCTCACTTCTGCTTGTCCATCAATTTAAGAAGGTGACCCACGACTCTCAGAATCTCTTTAATAATTATTGTTTATTGGAAACTGTAGTGAGTGAGACAGGAATTCTGCTGTTCTCAGGGCAGAAGAGCCTTGGCAGAAAAGCCATGCCTTTGTGGGCATCACTGCAGTGCCATTGGAGTGAAATGCTGGTGAGGGCATCCTGCTATTTCCTGCATCCAAATGTATTTATGGCTCCTTGGCGTGCCTTTCCAGTTAGCAGAGCTTCAATGTCATCTTGTTTTCCAAAGTCTCAATGTCAAACAGCTTGTGCTGTGCATCTGGCAACGTGTATGTATGAGAAGGCAGTTGTGTTTGTCTGTGGCAGCTTCTGGGAGTTGACAGGAGGTCGTGGGTGTTTTAACGTTTGATTATAGCACTACAAGCACTACAGGGCAGTCCACCCCAAACAGCTCTGCCTAACGGCTTGTGTCTTTCAATTTTATATTGTGCCTTAAGTCTTGTGCTAAGTAGAAGCAATTGGCTGTAAATAAAAAGTTGCCCAGTCAAGATCAGTTAAGCAGGTTTGAAGCGTGTTGAGGGTCAGTTTGGGCTATTTTTATTAAACTGGAATTTTAAAGATATTCTTAATTACAACTGAAATAATTTAA
Source organism: Forpus xanthops (assembly GCA_032466535.1). Lineage (NCBI taxonomy): Eukaryota > Metazoa > Chordata > Aves > Psittaciformes > Psittacidae > Forpus > Forpus xanthops. The sequence continues at coordinate 29,354 of JASSUY010038712.1, forward strand.
CGTACATAAAGATTAAGTCAGCTGATAGGGCAAAGCAAACCCTGGGGCCAAGCTGCTGCTGTGTGACTTCCAAAGCTAGTGCTGTTGTCTTGACTGGAGGTTTTTACTGCTTGCTCTCTCTGCAGCCCTCCAACATGTGCGGCGCCTTCTGCTGGTCAGAGTCTAGCTCCACAGCCCCTACCCGATGATGCTGAGCAGCAGGCAGCGTTACTCCTGGCATGCTCTGGAGACACCTTACCAGCATATCTCCCACCAGTGAACATGTATGACCTTTTTGAGGCACTGCAGGTAACCTGTTCATGTTACACATGATGCAGCAAAGTGACTTAGCTTGGCATGTCCATTCTTACTTCTCTTGTTCCACCTGGTACTTAAAGGAATATTTGGTTCTGATGTGCAGACTGCTACAGTAGGTTACCTGTGATCAGACACCAGTACTGGGGAGGTGTCTAAGCAAAAAAGATTATTTTTTTACCTTGCCACTCTCTTAAAAGATGGCCGAACAGGTGGTTGCTCTGTGCTGACTGGGGTGGCAGTGCTGGCAAGTTACAGTTCTCAAGTGTGACAGCCTGCTGGGCTCATGCACAGGGGGAGGTTATTCCATGGGCAATGTGAGAAAATGTGTATGAAAACATGAAATTTGCTTTCTAATGTATGTCCAGGTGCACAAAGAAGTTATTCCTGCGCACACTGTCTATGCTCTAAACATTGAGAGAATTGTCATGAAGCTCTGGCATCCAACCCATGAGGAGCTGCAGCAGGATAAAATCCATCGCGAGCGCCTGGCAGCAAAAGAGGGCTTTCTACTCTGCTAGAGCTAGGAGCCATGTCAAGCCTGTCAAGATGGCTACTGGCTACAGTGCTGTTCCTTGGACTTGACGCTTGAATGCTTTTTACCAACCTCTGTTAGCATTTCAAGGATGTTGTAAGTTATAAGTCAGCTTTTCCTATGGAAATATGACTGAGTTGCAGTACACTTCCTCTGCACCGCACAGTCAGGTGTCATGGAGTGCTTGCAGCAATCCCACTGAATTGGGAAGGAGAAAGGAGATTATTTGCAAAGACTGGTTTGGGCTTTTTTTTTGTGTTTTGGGGTTTTGGTATTTTTTTTATTTTTTATTTTTTAATAAATGTGGGGGTAGGAAGATTTGTTTTAAAAAGAAGGTGTATTTGTGTTATCTTTTGGGAGCATGGAGAATCTGCTTTCTCATCTTCCCCTCTTGAGTGGTTTTCATTCTGAGCAGGGGGCCTTGTCCAACTTCTTTTACAGTAGGTGGGATCCTCTTCCATTCATTTAACTGGAACAGGGTGGGCTCTTCCGAAGATGAGCAATTCTGTAAGCTGACATTGTTCCTCTTCTGTCAGGGAAACTTTTAGAAACTCTGAGAAAACAGGGCGAAAAGGGAAAGGTTCTTCCTAGCCTGTCAAACTGTTTCGTATCACAAACTGCGAAGGTGCACACTGTCATAGGAATCTCTCCAGTTATCAAAATGCACAATAAAATCAGGTTGTGAGCAGTGTTTTCTTATCAGCCTTATCCTTCACTCACCTCTGTCTTGCAGTAGTGGTGATCAGATGCTCTAGGAGTTGTTGGACCTATGATAAGAGGCAACTTTGGTGTCTGTCAGTGCAGCTCATGGTTTAGCCCTCCCAGCAGGCAGCTTGACTATCCCTTGAGCAACTCCTGAATACATATACCAGTGCACTGTCAGCATTGAGGCTCATTGGATTTGCAGTGTAAGCAAGATGTCTTATATTTACTTAATCAGGAAAATGTGCAGCCACAGCTCTCCACATGGGGGGATGCATATTGCTGTGTGAAAAGAGAAATTGCACCTGCTGTATAACATGAGAATTCCGCTAAAATATTTTAGTTAATATGTTACCTGGTTTTCGACTACATGTAAGGAGATACCTGCTGAAGGATGACTTGGCTTATTGTGCCATCAGATAGCAGAATCAAAATCGTTTCTTCAGGGGTATATGAAAGGGAAAGCTCATCGTCCCACTCTATTCTGGTATTCCTGTTTGGGAAGTGTTTGGATAGGAGATCTTTCCCTTTTCCTTAGGTGCTGTTCCCCTAGGACTAAAGAAGGTGCAGGTCCCTGATATTTTTTCCCATTTAGCTTTTTAATAACATCTGGTTTTGACCACTGTGGCTGTTCGTATTGGGCCAAAGTTCTAGCAAGGGGCTGTGCCGTTGTCTCTCTGCTCCTGGCTTTCCTGCAGCACCTCTGTGGGATGTGCTGTGGAGTTGGGCATAGCAGGAGGGGCTGTCCATGCAGGTATTGGTGGCTCTCATCATAAGAAGACCATTTAAAGATTGCAAAGCTGGGAAAGGCAACAGCAGAGACCTAAGGCAGGGCATGGCAGGATGAGGGCAGTTGTACTGTCATGTCTCTTGACAGTTGTACTGTAGGTCATGTCTCTTAAAGTATAGCAGTGTGTCCTTAAGAGAGGAGTGGGAGAGGGGAGATGGAAGATTGCTTTTGGTTCTTTCTCTCAACTGCCATTTTTTTCAGTATTTAATCATACATACCTTTTCCAAGTGAACCTTAGCTTAAAAGTTGGCCCCAGTGGCTTTTACGTGACAGTTTTTAAAAGCAACATTGAACTCTGTGAGATCATCACATCACCCAAAAGTATGGACTCTGGGGTGTGGGAGGGGAATTTTCTTTATAGCTGTTATGTTTCTGGTGTAAAATGAAAGCATTAAGTTTGTTTCCTAGAAACTTTGGGGCAGCTCTGAGGATTTCAGATCTGAAGAAAGCATACAGCCTCTAAACTGCATCACAAGCGAGTTCTGAAACAAAACACTAAGCATGGCACAAGATGTGCCTCTCTCCTGTTTGCATGTGCTGGAAGAAGGCTCCACAGACAGAACCTCATGTTCTGAAGAGCTGAGTCATCTATTCCACACTGTTGTTTGGGTTATTTGGTACACCTGCTGGACAACAAAGGCTGGAATAAGGAAATCCTGTCAGCCCAATTTCACAAATCAGAAAACTGAAAGGCACATGTTCTCTATGCACTTTCCCACAAAGTAAGAGGTCTTGTGGGAAGTGATGCTTCTGAGGCAGTTTTGTTGGAAGGGACATCTGGAGGCTGCTTTGTCCACTCTCTGCTGAAAGAAGGGCTAAGTTCAATGTTGGAGCAGGTTGACTGTCTTTGGAGATGAGACCAGAGAAATGGTAGCATTTACTATTACAGTTGTCTGACCAAGATGACAGTGAAGGTTTTTTTCTTGCATCTTATCTGGATTTTTCATATTGTGCCTGTTGCCTTTCAACTTTTCCTGTGTGTCTTTGTGTGTCTCCGTGAGTGATAGCAGATAAGGCAAAGGGAAATCTTCCTATTTTCTCCAGACTGAACAAACCTGGCACTCTCATATTCTGCTTATACATTGTATGCTGCAGCCCATCTTGATAGCCTCCACTGAAGTTGCTCTGATGTGTTACTGTCCTTGTGCTGTTGATCCCAAACTGGACCCAGCTCTTCAGATGGTCCTGTGAGTGCTAAGCAGAGACAAGGATTCTTGCTTTTGCTAGTGGTTGGCCCTTGCTGCACAGGTGCACTGAGGAACCTGGGTTGCTTGTTCACCCACACTTCCAGGTCCCTTCTTGCAAAGCTCTGTTCCTACCTATTGTCTGTAGCCTGTTCTACTGCAGGAGGTTACTCCATCATAGTGGCTGGCCTGTGCATTTGCCGTTGAACTTCTTGAGGTTCCTTTCAGCCTCTTTCTGTAGCCTGTCATGGTCTCTCCGAATAGGGGCTCTGCCCTTTCATGTATGAAACCACTCCTCCCTTTTCAGTGCCTATATGGTCTATCCTGTCATCAAGGTCAGTAGCAAACATAGAAAGCATAGGAAGCCCCAATGTTGACTCCTGAGTGTTTTCTCAGTATTGAGTACCACTAGTAACCAGCAGCCAGCTGGAGTTTTAGTTGCTGAATGCTGCTGTTGGAGACCTGTTCTGAAAGCAGGGTGATACGTATCACTGTTAGGCTAATGGCTTTCACTGTGACATGACATATGTCTGCACTACAGTAATCAGCCCTCTAAAATGAGTAAGACTGTTGAACTTAAAACCGTACCTCAAAGTAGCATGGAAATTAGATTGTAAGGGTTTGTCGTCTGCCACCAAGAGCCTGCAACTTCTATGGCAAGCTGGGCTTGGCCAAAACTGTTCTGCCAAAAAACTTGCAATGGAAGCTTTTCAGGGTTGTCTTAGGCAATCTGCAATGCTGTTCAGTGGCCTTCACCACTAAAGGGTTTTTTTCTGCAGTCCTCTGCCTGTTGCTGCAGTTTAGCTCTAAAACTTATGTTCACCTCAGAGTTGTATAGAAGGGAAGGAATGTGACATTATCTGTCACATCATCAGTAGTGAGAATTGCATCCTATGTTCTTAATGCTGTAGGAACTGTGCAGTGTAATAAAAGTAGCTACTTGGGAGCTGCTAGTGCTTCTAGCAGCTCATTTCTAGATTTACAGTGGAAAAACATTAGCTATCATGTGATGAGGGAGAAAAAGTGCTTGAGAGCTGCATCATGCTCACTTCATGGCCTGAGGTTGGGTGAAGATACCATCGGATCTCAAGATATGGTCAATGCCTCTGAGAGTGTAGGATGCAGAAGGAAAATCTCTAATTTTTCAAGCAGTTCCAGCTGCCAGACCTGACTTCATTCTGGCAAAGCCTTTCCACCTGGGTGCCAGGGTGGATCCTTGAGCTGTGAATGTAGCCTTCCTCAGCACCCCAAATAGTCTTGCTCCTGAGACTGGTGACTGGGAAAGCTACTTCTCATCAGTAGTTCACAGCAGAAGCCTCAAGCATAGCACTTGATGTTAGATATGCACTGTACTGCCTTTCTCTTAGCTTAAGAGCGAATATATCCACTCCCAGCCTTCCCACTTTTTCTTCTGCAACTGAGGTGGATGTTTTTGGTTGTTGCCTCAGTTCTTCCTTGTAGCGGAAATCCCTCTGCTGTTAAAATTAGGTGGGGTATGGCTTGATGCAAAAGTGTAACTGAGGGCCAGAAACTGCGTTCCATCAGTGCCTAAAAACATGGTCTCTGGTAAGTTTGTATCACCTCACTGCTACTTGACCTTAAAGAAACTTCTGGCAAAGAGAAAAATGAGGAAATGAGACTGCTTACATTTAAGAAGAAACCACATGCACCACACTTGTGTCCTTAAGTATCAATGCCTAAGAGCCCCAAATAGGAGTAGCAGCAACACTCCGCTCTGCGCCCAGATGAAAACAATACCAGGAAAGAAGATCACCTTTTGTGCTTCTGGGGTGGAAGGAAGTGTGTGATTTGGTGCTGAAGTATGATGTCATCAAAGAAGAAAGTCTGCACAGAAGAGGGGCTGCCTCCCTGGTGCTGAGAAGGCAGCTGCAGAGAGGGGTGGTGGTGGTGGCTGATCCCTGTCAGGGACTTGTATGTTATGACGGATGTTTCTTGCTGGCCTGAAATGATGTGCGGAAGGGTTTGTAGCAGTACTGTAGGAGTAGTGTGATGCCAGCAGCTCCTCTCCCAGTGATAGGCATAGCTCCTGCTGCTAGGGGAGGGCTTCAGCTGTGCAACTTCAGCAGGCTCCTAGAAGGAAACAATTTCTGAGAGCTGAAAGGCTTGCTTGTGGAGTTGCCTTTCATTCACCAGTGTAGCTACTGGTGTGGTCTGTTTGGCAGAAGAGGAAGAATTCACTAGCCTGCCTCACAGTTACTGCAGATCAAAAACTTAATGTTGTAGCTGTGGCCTGGGGCAGGCTGGGAAGCCAGGCTGTGTCATGCATGTACACCCATGTTGTCCCCAAGGTCTGTGTGCGCCAAAACTTGAGGCAAGCCAAGCTCTATGTGCTCTGGACGCTGGGCTGAAGGGACTGTAATGGGCTTGGAACCCCTTGAGCTTATTTGAAGAGCAGCAGAGTTAAAAAAGAGCTCAAAGTCAGGGCACAGACCCTGGTGTCTGCCTTCCCTCATTGTACAGAGACATTAGTTCATGCTGAGACATGGGCACCTCAGCTGCTTCCAAGACAGCATCTTCTGAGGAGTCCTGTTAAGTGCCCTGGGCATCCCCATGCAGAGACAGCTCTGGCTGGGATTGTGTTAGCAGTGTTGGGAGCACAGAGCTGATTTCTTCTGGGTCAAGAACGGGCTGGCCAGCACCGAGCTTCCAGCCTTGAGTTTGGTTATGAGCCAAGGTCCTGAATAAATGATGATTTTCTCTCTTGTAGATCATGAAAAGTGTAGGCAGCATTGAGTTATAACTGGACAGAAAAACTTGGGCATAAAAATTATTTTCACCAAGAAGTGCATCCAAGTGAAGTTTGTTTTTTTTTTTTTTTTTTCAGTATTTTTTATTCATTTCCTGCCAGGAAATGAATTTGTGTCTCCAGATAACATCTGGCCATGGGGGTTTTACAGCTGCTGCCTATCATCGGCCTGAGGGCACCCAGGTGGAGTACTGGAGGCCTAGACTTGGGCTCTTGTTCTGCCAGAGGGCTATTAAAGTTCCTGCATTAGAGCAGTAAAAGCTACCCCTGGGGCACTGCTTAGAGCCTTGATCTTCTTGCAGTGGGTACAGGGTTTGAAAAAGAACTTGAAACTGCTGCAGCAGTGAGTGTTTATGGCCCCTTTGCCAGCTCAGGTGTGCTTGGCAGAGCCATTGCCATCACATACCTGCGAGTAGCCCCTTTGCCACATGTCTAGCCCTTACCCTTTGCCTGTGGGCCAGCTGCTGGGAGGTGTGTCCAGGAGCAGGCCTGGTTGCCCACCTTTCTCTGCTCCATCTGGATCTGGTGCTTGAGTAAGCCTTGGAGGAATCATCTCTGAGAAGATCTCTCTCAGATGTCAGGCATCAGCTCAGTGACTGCCTTGCTGGGGCTGCCGTTGTTGGTTCCCATTAAAAAGTATTGTTTCATTTAAATTTCTGAAACCGATTTCCTGTCAGTGGGTTTTGTTATGTCTTTGTTAAATTTAAAAGCTCCCACAGATATCTGCTTCTGTGCAATGACAGCCACTTCTGAGACTCCACTTCGGTAACAAGAAAGAAAGGAGCTGGTGTTGCTTCTGTCTCACAGGAAGGGCTGCTGGCCTTGCCATCACAACCTCTTTAAACCCTCTGAAGGTTTTCAGACCTTGATTTGGAGTGCTCAATTAGTGTCCCTGCCCATGGCAGGGGGGTTGGAAGTATATGATCTTAAAGTCCTTTCCAGCCCTAACTATTCTATGATTGCTTCTGTCCAAGTCCTGGCAGCAGTGCATGCAGACAAAGCCCTGTTCCCCTTTTCCTTCTGTACTCCTCTCTATATGCATGGCTGGCCAGCTTGCCCTCACATCCTGGGACTGATTTGACCTCAGCTGAGGAGCCTTCTTCAGCAGTTCTTGAAGTTGTCATCCTACCACAGATAATTACAGAAGAGATTCCTTTAGGTCCTATTGTTTCAGTGGGCTGGACTGCAGCAGTAAAGATACTGGAAGTTTTATGTAGCTCTCGGAAGCCAGAGCTTCCAATGGGGTTTAGCAGAGCCAGCAGCATGTAGCTTGTCTGTGTACAGTAGGAGGTTGGTGCACAACCAGCTGTGAAGTGTAGGTTTGATTTTCAGATACTCTTATTTTGTTGTTTGAATATATGAGATGCTGATGGCAGCAGATACTCTATGTTGCTCTTGGGAAAAGCAAAGTTTTCGGATGTTTTTTCCACTGAAACTTCATTTCTCACTAAAATGGGTGTTCCCATCAAAAAAATCACGAAGTAACTGCTTATTTTTCACCTCTACCCTCTACCTCTCTGAAATATTCACTATAAGATTGTTCCAAATCTTCAAATCTGTTTTTTAACTGTATTTATTACAGAGTTAATGAGTAGTTCCGTAACAGTGGCTTCAAAATAATGCTTATCTACTAGCTTCCCCTCTGTCCTCATGCATTCTCTACTGTGCTTCTTAAAGATATGAAAGAGGGAATACGAGTATGACAGTCTATCAGCTTTATTCCCTTGCTGTGGGAGCACTTGGAGGAGGTGCCTTCCTCTTTTGCAAATGGATGATGGTGCTTGCACCAGAGGGTTGGTGCTGCAGGGGTGTGAGCAGGATTTCTCCCTTTTCAAGTGGTAGATATGCATCTGTATTAGTGCCTCTTGCCTTGCAAAATGTCTCAGCTGGACTCCCTGGCTTTTCCTGAAGCCTGTGAACAAGGTACATGTGAGAGCTGAGGCTGGACCTCTGTCATAGGCAGCAGACAACACACAGCATGGTAGCCCTTGTTCTGCCAGGATGGTCCATCCAGAGAGAACCGAGTCAAAGTGTGTGTCCCTGAGCCAGGGGCACGGAGCAGAGCTTTGCTTGGTGTCTTTCCCAGAGCTGCTACAGGTACACGTGGTTTCCTAGCACCATGAGCCCTCCTCAGAGGGTGTGGGAGTGACTGGGGAGCCCATCACCACTGCCAAATCTTTATGCATGCACACTCCAGAGCAGCTCTCCTACCTCTTCCTGGATCTTCCCAGTAAAATGCAACATGCAAGATTTGTTTTAGGGCTTTTTTCAAATGAGATCCCTTGGGTCAGCCTTGTACAGTGGGCACAGGCTCCACCAGAGGGATGTGTCAGGGCAGCTGAACCCTCTGCCCTTGTGTGAGCTCTGTTTTGTGGGCTTCAGCTCCCCTTACCCCACTTGGACAGTGGTGGAGGTGATTTGTATTGTTTGGCTGACTATTCAGGACGCCCACGGGTGGAAAAAAACAGAAGAGGCAAAGACAAACACATGGTAGCTTTTGCACATACACACACACCCCCATACCCCAAATCACCTGAGCACTACCGAGTTGCTGCTGGTCACTGGTGACAAACAGCCATGATGCTAACACTGGGAGCTGCAGGCTGTTGCTCAGACTGGTGATTCCCTGCTATGTGATGGTGTTGTGGTTTGAGGCTCTCAAACTCACGCAGTCGCTCTCTCACTCACTCCCCTCTCTTTCTTCCTCAGTCCAAGGGGGTGGGGAGGAGGATCAAAAGAATGCAACTCCCATAGATTGAGATAAGAACAGTTTAGTAACTAAGGTATAACATAAATCACTACTGCTACCACCAATAATAATACAAGAGAAAATACAAGGAAAGAGAGTACAACAGATCTTCACCTGATACTTAGCCACCCCACGCAGTGCCCCCCCCATCACCTGATACCAAGCTCGACTACACAGTGCACCCCATCACCTCATACCAGATCCCGGCCACACTGTGCACACCCCCCTGCACCACCATCTTTTCAAGTTTCTCCCCTCCGTTTCTACCTCCTGGACATGATGTGCTGTGGTATGGAATACCTCTTTGGTCAGTTTGGGTCAGGTGCCCTGGCTCTGCTTCCACCCGGCTTCTTCCCGACTCCCCTCCTCCTTGGCAGAGCATGAAACTCAAGAAAGTCCTTGGCCAGTCTGAACATTCTAAGCCATAGCTATAAACACTGCTGTTATCAGCACTGTTCCCAAGCCAAAAATCCAAAACACGGTGCTGTACCAGCTACTACTTAAAGGAGAAAAACGACTGCTGCTCCTGAAGCCATGACAGGTGGGTGTTATGGCTCACCCCAGACACCTCTTTCCAGCCCCAAGGTCTTGGTGCATGAGCAGTGGGTATGTTGGCAGCTTTGGTATTGTAGAGAGTGGTCCTGGGTTGTCTAAACTGTACTCCTCCACTTCAGTGCTCAAGGGTGGTGCTGGTCCCTGCACAGAGCTGATCCCATGAAACCTCTGCATCCACAACCAAGAAAGAAAGAAATAAAGGCTGAAGAAGAATGTCAATATAGAGCAGACACAGCCACCTGGAGATCACATCTTTAAATACCAGTGAGCAGCTGGTGGGGCTGGCTTGAACCTAATGGCTTTGAGCAGTCCTTGAGGGACAAGTCTCCAGTCTGTCTCCCCTTGAGAGTTACTGGCACTGCTGGCATCACCCCCTTTGCTCCTGCCTTGTCTTTATGTGCTGCAGACACCTGAGCAGCCACGTAGGTCATGGCTGCTTCTTCACCCCATGTGCTGCCAGGCCTGAGCAGCCAGAGCCCACCTTGCTAGCACCGGGCAAGCTCCGAAAGATGCCTGTTGCAAACTTGCCACTTTAGATGGTACAGGGGCTGCTGAGGTGTGGCACTGACCAGGTAGCACACAGGGACAGGCCCCATTGTGCAGAAATGACACAAAGGCATAGACCAAGGAAGGAGCAGCCTCCCTCGTGCCTTAAGAACTGCAGGTGCCTTCCTGGCCTGTGTCTCTGCCCCCTCCCAAGCCCTCACTGGCTTCTGGGGAGGCAGCAATGGGTGAGTGGGGCCAGGTCACCTGGGTCCCACACTGCTGCAGGCTCAGCTGGCCATGGTGGGGACAGGGAGGGAGCAGGGGTGAGCCCACAGCCAACCCAGCTGTCTGGATGGCAGTGGTCGTGCTCACCAGAGAGTAGCATGGGCATACCTGCCTTCCTGGGGTAAACAGGAGCTCCAGGCACCCTGGGCACCGTAACCTTATGTGCAACATCAAGGCAGCTGAAGAAAGTGCATGATGCAAATGAGCAATACCTCAGAGCTGGTGCTTAACCACAGCCGTGCTTCTGCGTGTGCTGTGGGAATAAGCTGGCAGTTCCCCTTTAGAAGCCTTTTGCGTGAGCTCAGAGGTGCTTGTGGTCTACCCATGGCTTTGATTCCACTGTCAAGGCAAGAGGCATCGTGTCAGGCATGGGCCCAGCACTGTGGAAGCATGTCCTCTGTGGTCTTAAGTCATCACTGGAGAGGAGCAGGCAGAGCATGGCTCCCATGGGCACCTTTACTGGCATCACATGAGGGCACATCTCACCCTCCTGGTGCCCTTAACACATCTGCTCCAAGGGACACTTAATAGCTATTGCTTTTGCTACTACTGAAAGAGAATATGTAAAAAATAAAAGCACGAGCCCTTATAGAGCAGAAGCTGTCCAAGTACTAGATTGTCCAGATGGAGGAGCAGCTTGGCACTCCCCCAGTGAGATGTGCCTGGTCTCATTTCTATTCCTGTAACTGTTTATTGCTCTGGCTTCTATTTGCTGGGCTTTCATTCAGAATTTATTCATTAATGTTTTCTGAAAATAGCAACAACACGGAAAAAAGGGGTCCCCAGCCAGAGGCTGAAATGGAGCAGCTGGGATGAGCCTGGCCATCACAGATTTCTATAAGAGCAAAATTTCTAGTCTATGGAAAGAGGTTCTCAGTTTCAGCTCCCCTCTTTGCTGGGCTGATGTCAGTGCTGCAGGGTCAGGCTTGCCCGATCTTCTGAGCCTGGCACCCTGGGCATAAATATGACCTGGCCACAGGTCTGTGTTTCCTGTCGGTGTCACAGGCAAGAGGAGCTGTGGCTGCTTTTCATAGAATCCGTCATAGGATGGTTTGGGTTGGAAAAGGTTTTAAAGATCATCTAGTTCCAGCTAGAATGGCCATGGTGCTGTGGGCCAGGCGTGGGACCAGAACATGGTGTGCTACTGTGGGAGGCTCTATGTCTCTATGCACTGCTTTAGGTCTTTCAGAAATCCCCTGGTGCCTTTGCTAATCCGTGGTGGCTGCGTGGGGCTGGCAAAGCCTCCAGCTGGGCTACAGCTGGGCTATCAGCCCTCCCTGATCTCAGGGGGCTGAGGCTTCTGCCTTGGCTTGCTCTGTCTGGGGAATTCCTTGTCTGTTTAGCCACATCCTTGCACCATCTTTATAGCTTTCTGCTCACTTCAGGAGTGGGTTTTCTATTTAAAGGAATAATCTGAAGTCTAATTCCTTCCTGGGATCACCAGGGAGAAGACCATTGCTCTTCAAGCACAAAGGCCGGTGTGTGTTCTTGGTCTGTCCCAGTCCCCACTGGCCACTGGCTAAGAGCTCATCAGGGAAGGGGATCCAGACTCTCACTTGCCACAGGGGTGCTGCTTTTTCCCTGTTGTGGGCTGAGCCCAGTGGATTATGTGTTCATGAAAAGCCAGAGAGAATTCGGTGATGTCTGAGTAAATGGTGTTTTGATCTTTGTGTGCTTCCTTGCCACACAGGAAAAGAAACCCATGTAGAAGCCTGTGATGAGAGGCACAATCTGAGCACAATAGTAAGACGTGGTCCTCAGTCCCTTGCTGCTGGTTAGGGCTTTGTACCGTGTGACTGTAGTCACCACTGATATGGGAACATGATGCTGCTTCCAGGAACAGGGGAGTGTAGGCAGGGGTATCTACCCCAGGCTGCTCTTGGAGCACCTTCACTGACGTGACTTACATGAATATTGTCCATAACAGACCTCACCAGGCAGATGTGTGACAAATCAGCTGCCGTCCCACTGCTGCCTCTCTGTGCACTTGTTTCCTGTGTCTTATCCTCTCTTGGACAGCCTGTATGCTGTAAATGAGAGTATGAATCTCAGAGAAAGATCCAGTAACTCAAATGAACTTATGTTGTGAATTAATGTTGCAAATTAAAGTTGTAGGAAGATGCAGGCAGGTAGGCATGCAGCCAGCAAGCCATCCAGCTCTCCCATGGCTAAGGTTTCCCAATGATGGTGATGCTTTGTGGCATTTAGCTTTGATTCAGTTTGCTTACAGTGATCATCTGCTGGGTTAACTGGCAGCCAGCAGGTTGCTAAGAGGTTTTTTTTTTGAGCCCAGGTGGTGTCAGCTTGAAAAAACGTCTGAAAGAGGCACGAAAGGCTGTACGGGTGAGGAGGAGAGGAGACGGGCAGTGGTCAGAGTGGGCACAGCAGTACCGCGCTGCCAGGTTGTGGTGAGGCAGATTGATGCAGCTCACAGGGCTCACTCCAGTGGTTTCAACATTGCCATATCTCTGTTTTGCTCTTGGGTGCATCACCGAGATACGGCTCCAGGGAAACACCTCCCTACTTCTTATCAGCATGGCAAAACTGACAGTCATGGAAACCATCTCATTCTCTTCCCAACAGCTCTCAGCAAACCCAGCATGGAGACAGAGGGACTGTCACTCCCTGCAGAGGCAAGAAATGCTGGAAAATAAGAACCACCCAAGCAATTTGCAATTAGGGGCACACCAGCTGCCCATGGTGTCAGAGAGCTGTACCTCAGATACTCTTGGCTCTCTGATCCTCTGTGGAAGCTCTGGCTGGGCACAGACACACAAATAAGTCTCTCAGCTGCTTGGCTCCTTTCTGGAGCCTCAGAGTAGTGTCGGGGTTTCTAGACAGGATTTGAAGCTGCCCTGGAGTGGCTCCTGAAGTGAGGGCAGGATGAAGAATGGCAGCCCAGGGATGAGGCTGTGTCCCTTCTCTGCTAGGCGGTGCTCCTCTCAAGTGTCCAGCATTGAGTGAAACCCTCATCCCCAGGAGCCTGTCTGCCTCTGACAGCTGGGACTTTGGTTTTCCATATTTACAGATGTCTAGGAGAGCTATGAAAGTCTTGGGGTGCAAGCACTGGATTGCTTTGACCCTGGGACAATCACAGGGTTAAGTAGTACATTTTTATTCCATGCATGAATACATACATACTGTATTATTGAAAGTCTACACAGGGCTCTGAATGATGTGGAGAAGTGCCACCAGCCCACAATATCCAGCACCGAACACTCCTGCTCAGCTTGAATGATTCTACACAGACAACAAAGACCAGGCAGCACCCACCAGCTCTGGGGTGTTTGCCTTAGGGGAGCAATGCCCTAAGCTTGAGATGTCAGGTGTAGGGGTTCCTAGGTTCATACTATGTGTCTAAGACAACCTGGGTCAGTAATTTCAGTGAGAAGGAAGCTCTGCACAGGAGTGTGCATTGAGCCTCCTGCAACTGGAGTTACCTGGACACTGCCAAAGTCCCTGCCCTGCATGAGGAAACCTGCCCACAAACCCCTAGTTCAGCATGATGTATAGCTGAAGAGAACCAGCCTGGTACAGCCGCTCCACTTCTGCTTTGTCCACCCCAGGATCACTGTGTGAGGCCTGGGGCTCTCTCTGGCTGCTGGGGCAGTATGTCTCTCGGGCAGGAGCCGGTGGTGGTGGTCTCCAGGAGGCAGGATACTGCCTGCAGATACACAGCCCACCTCAGAATTTCCAGCAGCCTCGAGCACTTTTGTTTTTTCCATCCTATATTCTGCACAAGTCATAGCAGTATTGATGATATCGCTGCAAGGAGAGACATGACTGGGTGTGCTCCTGGCGCTATGCAGATGACTGCACCATGTTATCAGCTGAACTTCTCTGGGATTTTCTTGTTTAGTTGTTTGGTTTTGTTTTTTTTTTTTTTTCAGCCACCAAATACCAGAAGTCTTTTCCCAGCAAAAGTGCTGATTTCTCTGCAGCTAAAGTGCAACAAACCCATTGAAGGAAATGCTGGGAAGCAAAATGGATCTAAAGGCAGCTCTTCAAATGCGCTTCTGGCCTGTTGAAATGCCATGGGGACGGTGGCTTTAAAAAGTCCCCCTTTACTCCAGAGTCAGTGTAGGAGAGGGGGACTCACCAGGCAGGGCTAGTATGTCACAACCCTGAGATAAATGTGAGTGCCCTATAAAGCCATGGGGGCTTTGCTATCCAGCACTAAACAGCATCTCTACCCAGACCTACAATGATTTTGTAGATGGTAATGGTGCAACTGATGAGTCATAGCCACAAATATTAATTCTCTGTTAGCACACTTATAGTGCTAAGCCTGTCTGGAGTAACACAACCATAGAGAAATTAGCAGAAGAAGTAGAAAAATGACTGAGAGAAACTTTGACTGAAATATAGGAAAGTGGGCATGAAACCTAGCAAGACATAGCACAAAACATTAGAGATTTGATGATAGCCAGGTGTTTTACTGGTATACTCTATCATCAAAGCAGGATGGGGCATCAGCTTGGAAGCAGTGGCCTGCCTGGTAAGCTGGTGGGCTCACTCCCATCTGGGCTACAGGATTTTTGGTGATCATAGGGAGCTGCTAAGGATATGTGCAAGAGTGGACTTAAGTGTGGACAGACTTCTCATCACTCTTATCTTCAAATCAAGACTGGAAAATGTCCCAGATTGATGAGAGTCTGTGGCATTAAAAGAAGAGAAAACCCCACTAGCACCACGGCTGTCTCCCTGCTCGGTCACTGCCTGCCTTCGGTTGACCTACTTGAGTCATGGGGAGACAACAAGTGAGAAGACATCCTGCACTGTGGTTGGCATTGACACTGCCTGGGGAGAAAAAGGTGCTTCTCCCAGGGGTTGCTCCCTGTCCCACATTGGTGGGGGGAGCAGGAGCATGAGGAAAGCACCCTGAGGCAGGGCCAGTGGAAGACCCTGGCTCTTGCTTACATCCATGTGTCACACCAGCCTGGCCCTTGTCCCCATGCTGCAGTGTGAAGTGAAAAGCTGGTTTCTCTTCTGGCCAGACCAAGGAACATCACTGATGCCTCTCTCCCAGCTGGGTGGTGGGGAAAGGAGCTGGGCTCTAGGTAAACTGCAGAGACCTGGCTGTGTGCTAAACCCCAGTTCAGACACATTAAGTATGTTCAGGCAGGCATGTGTTCGCTGCTTGCCAGTGTTTATCTCACTTGGGTTTCAAAGGAAATACCTCCACCTGTTGAGTCATTGCTTGATGTGTCTTATCTGATCATTGCCACTCCATGGGACACATCCCAGGCATCCTGAGGAAGTCTGCAGGGGTATGATGTGTGTTTGACCCTCCTCCCAAGGCTGCTGAATCTGGGGCAATGGAAGGAAGGCAGGCAGTGCTGCCACTGTCTGTGGCCACCTCTGCATCCCCAGGCAGGCATGAGCACTAAAGGTTGCTCAGAACTGGGGCAGAAAGGGGAGGCAGGCTTTTCTTGTTGGTTTGGTTTGTACTGAAAAATCTTTTTCTTGCTTGTGCAAACCTTTTTGTTTTTTTTTGCAGGTAAGGGGATCAAAACCAAGAACTCCACACACAGGAGAGCTGCATCTGTGTTCTGTGTGTCATGGGCTGGAAAAGAGCATTAGGAGCTGGTCTTGCAGGGAATAGCTGCAGAAACAGGCTGAGCTTGCTACACATCAGGAGAGCATCGCTGGGGCCAGCTGAGGCTGTCTCCGGCTATAAAGTGAAAGGAGCAGGTGAACAGGGCTGGAGCTGGGGTTTCTCTGACTGAGGGTTTGCTCAGAGCAGAGCTAGGACAGTGAGGTTTTGCTTCACCTATTGAAGAGCTATGGATGAGATGTAGGGGAACCCCAGCAGCTGTATCCCAGCACTGATGTGCATTTGCATGTGAGCTGGTGGATCCAGCCACTGCAGCTCCCTGCCTGCCCAGGGCAGATACCATGAAAGGAGAAGAAATGCTGCAAAAACCCAAGGTAATTTCGTCTCTTTTCTGCATTCCCAGCCTCGAAAGGAGCTGAGGCAGGGGTAGGAGAAAAGGTTGGCTCTTGCTTACATTCATGTCATGCCAGCCTGGCCATTGTCCCCATGCTGCAGTTAGGGGGAAATAGCAGCCTCAGGGGAATAAACTTTCTTCCTTGCTCAGGTCTGTTACCTGTTGTACATGTACTGCAGATGAATCTGAAGAAAAGTCTTTTAAGGTTCTAAAAAACCTGTATACACCAAAAAAGTAAAGGATCCCTAAAACACTGGATGAGAAAGAGATGGTTTAACAAGAAAAAGATGTCACCAAATTCCTGAACTGTAACTTACTACTTTTGCAGTCTTGATATGAAAGCGCTTCACAGTTGCTCATGTCAGTGTGGAGCCTGTCTGAAGAGTTGTAGCTATCTCTCTGAAAGAAAATGAAGTGCAACAAATACACCAAGTATCTGTTTAACATGTGAATTCTGGTGGCTTTGGGGGAGGGGGGCACATGGTCATACACCTCCTGGGTTACTGCATCTTCCTTGGTAAGGAAATAGGAAACTTCTCAGCAAAGAGGGCAATTGCCCAAAGGCATATGGGATGCTGGGAAGAGTCTTCTGAGACTGTACAGGGCTTCCTGTGGGATGTCTAGGGAAAGGAGTAAATGGGAACCAGGGAGGAATCAAGATGGCTTGGGGAGGAACCAGTGTGGGGGAAAAAAGGGACAAAAGGGGCTGCTCAGATGCTTGTATGCCCTATGCCTGGTCACTGTGGTGCAACCTCTGAGACCTGGGTACAGGTGAGTATGTTGGTAAGTGCAACTGCTAGCAAATAGCAAGCCAGGCCAGCTGAAAACTAGGATAAAAGATTCAGGAGAGACTGTATGTCTAAGACCAGCAGCTGAAGGAATCTACATTATGCCTTCCAATACCCAAAGGGGAGCAAAAGCAAGGTGGAGAAGGGACTATTTAGTAAGGGCATATTGTGATAGGACAAAGGGAATGGATTTAAGCTGAAAGAAGGTATATTTAGATTAGATATGAGGAAAAAAAATCTTTACTGTGAGGGTGCTGAGGCACTGGCACAGATTGCCCAGAGAAGCTGTGGCTGGTCCATCCCTGTCAGTGTTAAAGACCAGGCTGGATGGGGCTTTGAGCAACCTGGTCTAGTAGAAGCTGTCCCTGGCCGTGCCAGGGAGTTAGAACTGGGTGATTTTTCAGGCTCCTTCCAACCCAAAACGTTCTATGATATTTTCTGCTAATGGACTTTAGTCCTGATTAGCCAGAGAGAGTAACAGGATGATGTCACTGCTTCTGTTTGTATGAGGACTGCATATTCTGCCTGCACTGATCTACATGGCTCTGTGTGTTATGTGTGTATATATATGTACTGTGGGTGTATGGAAGGATGTGCTGTGTGCATGCAGACAGCCTTGCTGCTGTCTGGACCCAAAGAGTCAGAACTGCAGCAGACTTACCTCTATTTGCTGCCAGATATGGCAAACCCAACACAAACAAACATTGGCACAGGCTTCCCTAAAAAGATTTATGTTCTTAATGACCTCTTTGCCTCAGTCTTCACTGGCAAATGCTCTGACCACACCACCCAAGACTTGGAAAGTGGACACAGGGACTGTGAGAATTAAGAACCTGGGCACACTGTAGGAGAGGATCTGGTTCAAGACCATCTTAAGAACCTGAACATACACAAGTCCATGGGACCTGATGAAATCCATCCACAGGTCCTGAAGGAGCTGACAAAGGAAGTTGCTAAGCCACTGTCCATCATATCTGAAAAATCATGGCACTCAGGTGAAG
>JASSUY010038713.1:0-18140 GCA_032466535.1 Forpus xanthops
GTGGTGAGGCACTGGAATGTGTTGCCCAGGGAAGCTGTGAATGCTCCATTGCTGGCAGTGTTCAAGGCCAGGTTGGAGAGAGCCTTGGGGGGCATAGCTTAGCGAGAGGTGTGGCAGGGGGTTGGAACTAGATATCTTAAGGTCCTTTCCAACCCTAAGTATTCTATGATTCTATGATTTTATTTTAACAGTCAACCAGGGGGACAAAATGGTGAAGACATGAGCTGCTGTCTCTTGGTATCAGAAGTTGAATGCTGCTCAGAATTGTCTGCGTTACCCAGCACAGGTCATGCAATGCAGGACCCTACTGAAATACAGCAGCTGCTGATATGTAGGAGGTCAATCCAGAAGATCTTCTCTGGTCCCTTTTAGCTTTATGAGTCTGCAAAAGTGGATAACAATGGTGTGAGGACTTCAAAGATGTTAGATTCACCTAAATTGCTTGTCCGGTCCATGAATGGAAATCGTATGTCTATCTGCTATTTAAAATTGCTGGGTTTGATTTCTTTCTGATTTTGAGTGAAATATTTGCTGCATAATATAGCAATGTCTGCAGCAAGGAAAGAGGGAGGTAAGAAAAGCAATTTATTCTTCCCCAAGGGGAAAACACAGAAGTCTATATATGCAGTTTTGCCCTAAATTATTTATAACATCTGTTAGTAGAACAGATGAGGCTTTGTAAAGTGCAAATGAGCCAATTGATATTATTTTTATATGTGAAAGAAAATCCCTAGAAGAGTAGTCCAATTCTAAATTTAAACAGTTTATAGTCAGGTTAATAAAATAGTTTGCATCAGCCTCCCTAAGCAGATTTTTATCTTTACGCTTAAACAAACTTGGAGTAAAAATCTTTCAGAAGGCTTCTTTTTTGTCCACTGCTCATGTTGATTATAGATAGTGCCAGTTTATTGCTTTAAACAGTCAATAGCACAGATATTTAAGCATCCCAATTTATGTGCAGAGGACATGCCATGTTCTTCACGCAGTTAGCCTTGGATTGTGTGAAAGCTTAAATCGCATCACTGAACTATTTAATAAAGCAGTGACCTTACCAGCGGTGTACATTTACACTAAAAGTTCAGAATTAAAGGATCTACAAAGGTAATGAGGAAATGGTTACTCCAGCTTACACACTAAATTCTTCAGGGACTGAAAATGCAGAAGGGATATTGCAGACGGGTCATTCCCACGTCTCTTCTTTGAAGCTTCTAATAAAGCCAAGGTTGAAAAGCAGTGCTTAACTGAAGAAATTATTTGTGAAATTGATGTGGTTTTATTGAAGGGTCAAACACATCCTTTACATTCCTAACAGAAGCTTGCTCAGTTACAAGTAAATTGCAGAAAAATGAAACAATATATTTTTAAGACACATCAGCTCAGTGAAAAATACTGATGTAATACTTTGTGTCTGTGATTCTGAATAGGTTTTCTCACCCATCCTTCGCTGTGAAGGCAGAAAGAAAACAAGTCCAGATCAAGAGTACTCAAATTCCTTTTTGCTTATGAGTGATGCTTTCTCAACGAACCACAGACATGAACAAGAATTTAAGAACAAATCTGTGGGATGGGGACTAACAGAAATAAGGCTTTGACAAAATGAAGTGGGTCCTGACATTAGTTACTAGAGTAAAAATGTCAAATCCATTTTCTCTGAGTTACATCAGGCTTGAATTTCATGTAAACAGGCATAGCTCTCCTCACCTCTTTCCAATCAGACTAATGTATAGTAATAGCTACTGTTATTTTGCTCATTCACTAAAAAATGTATAACTTCAGTTGAGCTCTAGTAACACTCTAGATAAAGATACTGGGCACATTTAGGTAAATTAATTATAGAAAAGTTATGGATTATAGATTACAAAATAAAATGAGTTTTTCAGCAATTGAAGGTTTTTTTTAATATTTAATTTATTGCGTTTTACAGTTCAAGCTGAAGGCATAGTAATTCTCCTATAAACATGCTGATCAATATTCAGATAAAGTGCCAAATACAGTTTTATCAAACTTTATAGGGCTATAAAATAGGTTTGAATAAAAAGTTGAGAAAAGAAATAGTAAACAAGAACTGTGATAATAATTACTTACATGGTGAAGACTGCTTCTTTCCATACTCCCAAAACTAATAAAAAATACTTTTACATGGAATACAGAGTAGGGTGTGAATTGATTAATCTACTACTATTTTCATTTGCCATTACAATTAAGACTTTTGAATAAGCCATCTCTGCTTTAAATAGCATGAAATGGTGATAGACCCCTGTCATGGGTTCAGCAATAACAGTCATTTTTCTCCTTCTTAGTAGCTGACACAATGCTGTGGTTTTGACTTTGGGCCTGGGAACAGCTCTGATAATGCTGATGTTTTCAGTTGCTGAAACACCTCAGAACTTTCTGAGTCTCATGTTCTGCCAGGGAGGAGGGGAAGCCAGGAGGAAGCAGAGACAGGGCACCTAACCCAAACTGACCAAAGAGGTATTCCATAACACAGCACGTCATGCCCAGAATGTAAAAACTGGGAGCAGGAACCCAGTTAGTTCATGGCTCGATCGTCGGGGGATGAGCAGTTGTATTCTCTTCCCTTGTATTTCCCTTGTTGTTATCATTACTGGTGGTAGCAGCAGTGGTTTGTGTTATACCTTAGTTACTGGACTGTTCTAATCTCAACCCGTGGGAGTTACAATCTTTCGATTCTTCTTCCCATCCTCTCTGGGAGCGGGGGGGGAGAAAGAAAAAGAGGGGACAAAGTGAGCAAACTGGGTGAGTTATAGCTGGGTTTCAACCATAACAGCCTCAAAAGACTGACTTCCTGAAAGTGGTTTAGCTAAGCCTTTTCCTGATTGGTCTCCCCACAGATATGCCTGTGTCTTTTTGCTTTTCTCCCAGTCCTGGGCTCTTGTAGATGAGCTGCGAACTGCCCAATATCCATTCGAATTTTGCTTATAGTGATTTCACCAGAAAGAAGAGACTCTGAGAAGAAGCCAAATAAAAGGCATGTATCTATCCATGTAGCTAGTGAAATAACTTTTTTTCTGGATCTTTTCAAATCAAATCAGCACAGATTTAGAAGTATTCTGTTGCTCTGGAAAATCAGAGCTCCTGGTTTACTGCAAGGACTGGGAATAGACTGCAGAAGACATGCCAAGAGGTAAATAGTGCAGTGTCTTCCTTTCTAGATTTTACTGCTATAGACTTTACCAACTGAAAAATATTTTTGCACCTCTTTGAAGGTATTCTACCTTTCTATTATATATAATCCAAATATTTAATATTGCAGAAGACATCCCAAATTTTTTCTTATCACTGCCTGCCGAAGTACGGACTTTATTTTCTCATCATGCAACTTCATATGTGATTGAATCCTCTCCCTTTATGTGGTCAGCTTTGTTTCTATTTTCTGGTAAAATTTTCCCTCATCCACAAGATTCCAGTCAAGAACTTTCCTCCTTCCAAGTGATTCTGCTATAAAAGGAAGGAATAATATTTGACACAGCTGACTCCAAGAAACTTTATTTGATACTTACAAAGGAATTCAGAAAATTATCATCAACTTTTGGAAGTTTTGAACCTTTGGCATTTGAAAAAGTCAGATTGTACCAGACTAAGAAGCAAACCAAATCTTAAGGACAGATAGGCAATGCAAAGCTAGTCACAGACTCAGCATAAGACTGCCAAAAAAAAAAAAAAGCATAGGCTTAAAAGCAGGCTATGGGATGTTGGTAAAGGAATTGCTAAATTATAAATTTGTCTTCACCAGTCACTTTAAAATCTCTTCTTTCAAGTAAAATGGGTCAAATTCCAATCATTCTTCCTCCAGATTTGGCAGTTTCCATTGAAATCATCTTTCCCCAGATCTGCCAGAATTTGGCACGTTCTTTTCAAGAGAACCTGGGAATCCTACTTCACCAGAGTCAGGGATTCCTGTTTAGAAAATAGGAATCTTTATCTTCCTTTCAACCAGTAATAGCTATAGGTAGCTGTCCCTGATGTACCAGAACACAGCATTAAATCCATTCCCTGTGTTAAAATTGCTGGTTTTAAGCCTAAGAGCATTTCAGCAGCAAAATCTAAACCATACAGACTTAGGAGGTACTTTTATTACATTTAGTCTATGTAAAATATAAACATTTCATTGTAAACCAGGAACATTGTCCCCTCTCTCTTAAATATCCCATATATAAGTATAAAAACACATATGTATGTATGTATAAAATGAGCATAAATTGACATACATGCACATGTACAATTTTTTTCCCTTATTTCACAGCTTATCTTCCATCATTAAAACAATTTCAGAACACTGCTAGTCTTTACTCAAGTTCATCTTCACTTTTTTGGATATCATCTGCTTCATCTGTGTTCTTCATCAGTTGTCATTTTATATAGATAGATGCTCAGTTTAAATGACTGACATCTATGTATGTCCTCACTGTAGTGCGTGACTGGCACAGATTGTACCACTGATAATATCTGCACACAGAATATTAAGTATGAGGAAACAAAGGGAACAGCAACTACATGAATCAGAGAAAATATTCCTGTAAAATGATAGCACCATAAAGTGAGTTAAAAAGGAATCATAACTTCACAAAAAAATGCGAAAGTAGCACAGGCCATTTTAAAATGGGTGTGAGTGAAAAACAAATGAACAAACAAGCCACATAAATATTAGCCTGTCTGAAAAGGGAATTTGAGGACTGAAGGAAGGTATTGAAAATAAATTACAAATTATAGAAACGTGCCAGCATTTCTTGGTAAGAGGGAAGACAAACAATGATTTATTGTAGTGCATGATTTCAAATATTCATGCAACTGGTCCTGGGGCTGCAGTCAAAAGTATGTTGCTGTGACTGCCTTCAAAGCTGTAGCTGTCATAGGAATCCTCACCCAATCATCCCAGTATGTGGGTGACTATGGATTTAAAGGGAGGGGGGGAGAGAAAATAAAACCAATCTTTCCTTTAGGATGATACCTTCTGTACCTCTCCCTAGCTGAAAACTAGTCTGGCTGCATCAGGGTTCTGTATGGAGGCATTTCTATATTAAATCACTGCTGCATCTGAAATGTTACACAAACACTAAATTAAAAAAAAAAGAGAAAAAATGAGTCAAAGAAACTCTATTATAACATGTTCATCACATAAATGACTGTAGAAATGTGAAATGTTTAAAGTGAAATATGCCTAACATTACAAATGCTTGAGAACTGCCAGTGTGCTCCATAACCAGTATCACTAACTGTATTGGAAAAAAGTGATCGCTAACACTTCTCTTTTGGGCCTTGCATGCTACAAAAATCACCTAAGAAAGCCCTTCTCTTACCAAAAAAGTGCTTTGGTAATTTTCTTCTTCCTGTAGCTGAGACTCATGTAGCACTTAGACTATGTCTTTTTCAATTTAAAATATCTGCAGCAAAGAGACAGCTAAATAAACTGATTTTCACAGGTATTGCTCCTTCTTATTTCACTGACTTGAGGTTTTTACACTTGTAATTTCAGGAACTACAAGATGAAAGAAATTGCAGTCATACAATGAATGTTTGAGCTGAACATCAGTAAATGTTAGTATTATGTTCATACACCTTTGACATCTCTCAGTGTTACTGCAATCACAGCGACAAATGCCAGCTTTCCCTGAAAAAATAAGCCAATCAGGGTTCTTTGGCTTAATATTGAAAACACCATGCTATAGGAAAATTGCTAACTTCTTCCATAAAAATAAATGGAAATTTGAAATCCTGATGCCATTTATCACTCATTTTTTTAGAATGAAGAGCACTATTCAATGTACTTTTAATGTGGTTCTACTAAACTTAAAGCATGCAAATATTTATTATTTTCCTCTTTACATTGCTTGATGTGTGCTATGAAAACAGACTATGGTTTGCTGGAAATTCAGCTTCTGTGAAAGAAGTCCCTCTGGAGATCAGCTCACACAATTCATTGTAACGGTGTTGATTCATGCCATTCCTCCTGCTAATTATATTGTACATAGCAAGGCTTTGAAATCACTGAATGACATTCCTAGGTGTGAAATCATACCACCAGTCCAGTGAGGAATTCATAGTACATTGTGCTCAGGAACCAAAGCAGTTGCTGGGACCATATGGTAAAGCTCAGAATTAGGGTGCAGTACAGTCTTGTTCAGAGCAACAACACAATGTGATAGCATTTTTGAGATAACGCTTAAAGGTAGAGCTGGGAAAATGATGAGTTTTCTTAGTTGTGTGTTATTGCTTTTTTTTTTTGGTTTGTGGTTTTTTTTTTGTTTTGTTTTGTTTTGTTTTGTTTGTTTTGGTCATTTGTTGTTTCTGGGGATGAACTAGAAATTCTGATATTTTTCTTTGGTTTCAGTTCAGGTTGAAAGATTAAATTAAATCATTTTCTTTATTTTTCTTAGGGAGTGTCCTGGGTTCAGCCCTAACAGTAATTTTACTCCTTCTTAGCAGCTTCTTAGGGCTGTATTTTCGACTTTAGCCTGAGAACAATGCTGATAATACACCAATGTTTTAGTTGTTGCTAAGTAGGAATTACCAGGATCAAGGACTTTTCAGTTTCTCAGGCTCTGCCAGTGAGGAGGGGAACAAGAAGCTGGGAGGAATCAGAGACAGGACACCTGACCCAAACTAGCCAAAGGCGTATTCCATACCACAGCACCTCAAGTCCAGTATAGAAACTAGGGGCAGTTGACCTTGCCCTTTCAAGTTTATATTCCCCCCCTGAGGTTAAGAGTCTTATGCTCCACCGACTGAGCCAGATGGGCTTGCCAGGCCTGGCTTTTTTTTTTTATTTCCACAAAGGACTGTCATGGTTTAAGCCCAGTCAGTGACTCAGAACTGCTCAGCTGCCTGGTTCCTCTCTCCTTTCTTCCCCCCTTTTCCTCCGCACACACTCTGGACAGGGAGAATTGAAAGAATGTAAATCCCACGGCTTGAAATAAGAACAGCCCAGTAAGAAAGGTATAGCACAAACCACTGCTGTTATCACCAATAATAATAATGATAAGGGAAATCACAAGGGAAGAGAATAAAAAACTAAAAGGAGAAAAGGAAAAGAAAATAATAAACACAAGTGATGTACAATACAGTTGTTTACCACCTGCCTGCTGATACCCAGCCCAACCTGAGCAGTTAGGGAGACTCCCCCCAGTTTACATATTGGTCATGATGGGCTCTGGCATGGAATACCCTTTCGGCTAGTCTGGGTCAGATGTCCTCTCTCTGCTTCGTCCCCTCTGCTTATGCCCCTTCTCACTGCAAAGCATGAGAGACTTAAAACTCCTTGATCAGGGTTAGCATTACTTATGAACACCTAAAACAGTGGTATGTTGTCAGTACTGTTCTCAGACTAAAGTTGAAACACAGCACTGCACCAGCTGCTAAGAAGGAGAAAAATGACTGTTAAAGCTGAACCCAGGACAAGGAGAATCTAGCAAAACAAAAAACTGAACAAAATCACTTGGCAGGGAGTTAGAAGATAAAAGTGAATACGTATGGGGAGGGTGCTGGTAAATACTGCAGAAAAAAAATCTAAGCCTCACCATTCACAAACTGGAAGAAGACCACTGAAAGCACATTTGTCTCTGACAAACCCTCCAGAGGAGAGTTTGGCTGTGTTCCCAAAAGAGCATTTCTATTTTTATCCAAACAGCACAGCCTTGAAAGAATATTAGAAAAAAGGAGGGAAAGACCAAAAATCTATTCCAGATTAATTCCAGATATTGGTATGAAGGCCAGAAGTATAAATCAAAGCCTGTTCTTCTGAGGTCAATAAAATCTATTTAGGGTCAAGGCTCTGGATTGAGAACTTCATATAAGCCTAAAAACTGCTGTAGTCTTTGAGTATTTTAACTCCACTTTACTTTCAACGTTCCAGTTCCACAGCTGTCACCAAGGATTCCTGACTGATAACAATGCCAGGAGCTTGAACATGCCTGTGTTTGGGTGACTCTTTAAGATCTTCAGTAAAGCTTCATATTTCCCAAGCAAGATGTAACAAATTTTGACAGAAGAGTTTGTTTTCAGGGCAAGAGAACTGAAACTAACATTTATTTTCCTCATCTTTATATAGGTCCTTTTCTCCATGTCTTTGTCTCCCTCAAAACTTCCGTCTTTCCTAACCTATGATACCCCTTCTTCCACTGGTTTCTTTCACATTTGCCTTTTCACTATTCCACATTACTGCAGGATTTTTTTTTTCACAGAAGGAAGCACAAAAAAATAGCCTCTCATATTTTTCAGGTTGTTCCTTAGCTTTCAGGTGTTGGCTACTGCTGAACTGTTGCCAGCCTTATAACAAGAAAGAGGCAGAGTGTTTTGGCTCCTTTTGCTGTAGCTAACGGGAAGCACCGGTGTGCATGAACAGAGGAACACAGAGCAGCACAACCAGGCGGTGGCTGTCCCCTGCTATACGGTCCTGGGATTGAGTTTGGGAATAGAAGCTTGTTTTTCTCAATTCTGTAAGACAGTCATAGGTAAACCTTAAGTCTCTTCCCCTAAGAATTAGCATATGAGCTCATCACATTGATTCTGGTCTAAACTCATCAATACTTCCCTTGTATTTATACCAGTTAAAGCAGTGTATAGATGAACAAAAAAACATTTGACTCACTGCCTCAACCTGTAGAACTGATATAAGGAACAGATCGCTTTTTTAATTTCACATTTACCTGGACAAAAAGAGAATAGAATGGTGAAAAAGAAAAGCAACCTTTAATCTCATTTACTCATTTCTGAGTTGATGTCAGGGAAAGAAACTGAATGATCTCTGTAATTCAACTGCAGAAAGTATCACCAAGACTCTAAATTTTAGTGGCAGACAAGAGGGAGTTGAAAGGAAAAAAGCTTAACTACCAGGATGATAAATACCTTTTAAAGTACACTTTTAAAAATGTATGAAAAATAGAGGGAATGTAAAAGAAAATCTGTGGGTGTGGAAATATTTCTTTGAAAATTAAGATAATAAAAACATTCCCTGTAGCTTTATTTCCACTTTCCATTCTATTCAAAAAACTCAAACTTGTCAGAAACCTGAAGAGAAGGGAAGAGAAGCATTTATAAATTAGTGTATGTCTCCAAATGATTAATGTAGCAGTCATGTTCTTTCTCATCAGTTCAAGACCACTTGCACATCTATAGAAATTGGGCATAAAGTGTGCTGAAGCATATTAAAATCACTTCTTCTACTTTTGTACCGAATAATCTTCCCTGTTCTTACTTTTGTACCACTTAAATGAGAAAGAAGGCAATTTAGCCACTATCACATTTACAGCCTGAAGGCAAAAGTGTTATATAAGCTTCACTCAAAAAAGATATTTTATTATATTTATTTTTTTTTTATTTTAATGCAATTTAAAGAAAGCATTTAGTAAAATTTGTTGTTTTCTATATTTTTTTTGCCTGACTACCCTTGACTATTCTCTATCTATCCAAGACAGATAATGCATTATTTATCCAAGAATTAAGGAGCTGAAGATGGAAAATTCCTGTTAGATCATGTCACTTCTCTCACTCTAAAAGCAGGATTATTTTTTACAGAATAGATTATAACTTTGTTTTGAGATGTTATGCAAAGGCATAGTCAACTTTCTTGCCTTTTATGAGGGACTGCAGTGAGAGGACAAGGGGTAATGGGTTCAGACTTAAAGAGGGAAAGTTTAGATTGGATCTGAGGAAGAAATTCTTTACAGTAAGGGTGGTAAGGCACTGGAATGGGTTGCCCAGGGAAGCTGTGAATGCTCCATCACTGGCAGCGTTTGAGACTAGGTTGGACATAGCCTTGAGTGGCCTGGTTTAGTGAGAGGTGTCCCTGCCCCTGGCAAGGGGGTTGGAATTAGATGATCTTGAGGTCCTTTCCAATCCTAACTATTCTATGATTCTACTCTACCAGCCATGATCCCAACTCCTCTGCATTATTTCTTGCTAGAGGAACAACATTGGCTGCCTAGCTTCAACCATCTTCAGTTCAATTAGCTTATGTTCCCTTTGATAGATAAACAGCTAGGAATGGTTTATTTTGCACTGGGGCTATAGTTCTTTACTTTCACCTGTGTTGCTAGAGTCCAAGAAGAAAGACAGCCTGTAAAGGTGGGATTTAACAAACCAAAGTAGTTTTGCTCTCTGCTCCAATGACTAATCCTAATAGCTGAATAGAGAGAAAACCACTTCACAGAATCGTGCAACAACTGGGGCCGCAGACCATTCAGTCTGATGCCCTGCTTAAAGCAGGATCAGCTAGAGCAAGTTGCTCAGGACTGTTTACAGCCTGTGTTTGAGTATCTCCAAGAAAGGAGACTTCACAGCCTTTTTGGGAAACCAGTTCAAGTACTTAACTAACCTCAGACTTGAAACATTCTGCTAGATGAAATTTCCCGTTTTAGTTTGTGTCCATTGCCTCCTGCCCTGTCACTGGGCACTACTGAAGACAGCCTGGTGCTGCCTTCTTTACACCCTGACCCCATCAGGCATATGCTCTTTGTCACAGGTTTCCAGTGCCATTTAACGGCAAGCCCATATTTTACCTCATCTTTCTGTTGCTGCTGGTAGACCAGTAAAAGCCCTTCACATTACCCTTCATATCCTTTGCCAGATTCAACTCCAGAATTTTCAGCCTCAGTTTAACCAAATGTAGTTTGCCTTGTGGGATAAAAGGCTGTGAAGAATCTGGGTGAACATGAAATGACCAGTGTCCTTAAAACTCAGTATGCTTCCCAAAGAAAAAACAAAACCAGCAATGGTTTTAACTATCATGTCATTTAGGCAGGAGTCTTGGTTGAACTTTAATTAAAATTTGGACTTTTGTCCTCATAGTGCTGTCAGAAACAGATCTATATTGCGAATTGCCCAAGTTGAGGTTTACCAAAGAAATATATATAAAATAAGGTAGACCGGAAGAAAAAGTTATAGAAGAGACGAAAGGAATGGATGTTCTATTGAGGTTTTGTTTTCAGCATTTCTCAAAAATAGTTCTTTCTCATTAATTTACTTCTTTTAAAAGCAGTAATGAGCTATCTTGATTTTCATTTTTACAATAACTGCCATTTTTAGGAAGAATTTTTCTCATTACCTTGAGAATAAAAGATAACTTCAACAAAACAAGAAGATAAATGTACATACATATGGAAGATGCTTTTTAGTATATATACATACTCTCTGTACATATAGGCATTACATATAGCCTCACTTGATATCCCAGCTCAAAATTAGACTTTCAGTCTCAACTCTGTCAGCAGTTCTATGTAATGGTGATTTTTATTTTTAGTTTTTTAATTTTTGTTTATTTTTGTATATTTTGTTTGCATCTTACCTGCTGGAGATGGGTAAGTTTGACAGTAATCACCAAAGCCAAACCAATGATTTGCAGATGTTTATATCAGCAAAAATTTTGGTCCTCACACTGCAAAATGTTTAATTAAATGGAAAGGCTGACCCTCAACAATTCTTTGTTCTCATTACATTTGCATCCTGTATCTGAACAGAGAGTGACAAAAGGGACTTTCTAACAAACCTGCATAGACAATGCTTTCGGATTTCTGCCTTGGGTGTTTCCATGATATTATGGCTGGGTGAGAATCATTTCAAATTAGTTCTTACAGTAAGTAACAAGATTAATTGAAGCATTGTTTGATGTAAAAGATTCAAGCATAAAACTCACCTCATTCAAAATGTAGCTACATGGTAAGGCCAGGTAAAGTGAATGGGTTTGAATACAATCTCATGAAAACTGCAAAGCAGTGTTTGTGAGCACATCAATCACTTCAGTTTTCATGTTCTATTGTTATTTCATTTCCCTGAACATTTAGATAGGTAGGTTTTTGTGTTTACTTGAATATTTCTGGTATGTCAGACTTCTTTTTGGTACTCCTACCAGCAATCTTAATAAGGATGACCATACATGTAAAGGATTATTCATTTCTGCTATTCATTAGTCTCCTGACTGAAAATTCCAGTCACTGAGGCTGCCAGTAACTGAAGCCATATAATGTGTGTCAGGTATTGACCAGGCATTTTGAACGAGTAAAACAAATGAAAAAACAGTAAGCTGTCTATCCATAGCATTAATACCTCTGTCTAACCCTATGTCATGTGTTCAGCAGCAGCAGTCATTTTTTCCCTTTAAGTAATAGCTTGTGCAGCACTGTGTTTTGGATTTTTGGCTTGGGAACAGTGCTGATAACACCAGTGTTATAGTTATGGCTTAGAATATTTAAACTGGCCAAGGACTTCCTGAGTTTCATGCTCTGCCAGGGAGGAGGGGAAGCCCGGAGGAAGCCAGGAGGAAGCAGAGACAGAGCACCTGATCCAAACTGACCAAAGAGGTATTCCATACCCCAGCACATCATGCCCAGGATGTAGAGATGGAGACCAGAGATCCGGAAGGGTGGTGGTGAGGGGATGTGCATGGTGTGTTCGGGACTTGGTATGAGGTGCTGGGGTGCACTGCATAGTTGAGCTTGGTATCAGGTGATGGGGGGGCACTGTGCGGCATGCCTAGGTATCAGGTGAAGATCTATTGTATTCTCTTTCCTTGTATTTCTCTTGTGTTATTATTGGTGGTAGCAGTAATGATTTGTGTTATACTTTAGTTACTAAATTGTTCTTATCTCAACCTGTGGGAGTTGCATGCTTTTGATTCTCCTCCCCATCCCCCGGGACTGGGGAAGAAAGAGAGGGGAGTGAGTGAGAGAGAAAACTGTGTGAGTTTGAGAGGCTTAAACCACGACACCATGTTTTCCCCAGTTTTTCTCCTTTGTTTGGGCTTTTTTCTTTGCCTTTCTGTACAATCTTTACAGCGCACAAAGCATTAATATTACTTTGAAAATAAGCTCAAATGGCAGAGATCTTTTTGCAGACAAATATTTCAAGGTAATTTTGCTATCTTTTTCTTCTGTATGGGGTTTTAACTTTTTATACAAGTAATGTACAAAGCATAAGAATTAGGCATGGAGACTCATGCACAAGCTAGTAAATGGTTATGAGAGAAGCAGCCTATCAATAGGGAGTATGAAAAATTGAAAAAGAGATGAGGAATTAAAGTCTATTATTTCTCTTATTCCTTGGGAGCATGAGTTGCAGCTATGTTAATGGTTAAATCAGCAGCATTTAGAGGAGCAAAATGATAATGGATCCACATGGCTGCTACGATAACACTTAGCATACTGAATAATTACAGACATGGATAGCATGTTGAACTTCCCAGTGAATGTAATTAATATGGTCAGGACCTCATTTACTCATTGAAGCACACCAAAGCTTTAATCCGGAATAAGGGCTCCTATTTCTGCAAGATTCTACTACAAAAGTCGTGGTGATCACAAAGACATTAAAGAACAGAGCAGCAAAGTGAGAGAAAAAGAATTACACTACAAAATCAATGCTTAGGCAAAACACTTTCAAAACCCTTGTTCCATGAAAATTTGGGGCTTAATGCTTATAATCAAGGTTTATGCTTCTTTTCCACATAACAGCCACACTGATTTATCTTAGTAATAGTTTGCAGCAGTATGGGAATCGTGGAAACTTGTAGCATCTGGTAAAATACTAAAAACTATTGAGTAAATTTGATCTCCTTTGTTTATTTTTTTTTCCTCTTTTCTTCCCTTCTAATGTGATAGGAAAGTTATTTCTTTCTATCTGTGTTTTGTGCCAGGATCTGCTTACAGCTGAGGCCAAACAGTCCTGGTGATGAACTGAACTCCTCTGAAGTACAAATTTTTCAGCACATCAGTTTATGGACAAAGAACTGTGTGAGTCTGGGTTTGGTTTCTTCTCTTATCTCTGGAATTTTCCTTTCTTCCCCCAGCCAGCCTGTGGCAGCTCCCTGTTGACACACCCAGTTGCCACCCCCTGGCGCCAGCTATCCACATCCAGCCTCTCCTGCAGTCCCAGAGCAGCTCTCCTCTCCCAGCAACCTCCTGCCGATGGACATTCTTCATTAAACAGGCACCAATTACAGTTAGATTAAATAAAACACAGTTTATTTGACACAAATAATGGAAAATGGAGAGGAAATCAAAGTAACGAAATATAAGCAAAATAAATCATAAGCAATGTCTAGGCAGCCTAGCTAGTTAGACTAAACCTCGTAATTGCAAGATATTGATTGAATAGGACAAAAAAATCTAATATCCTCCTGATGTTTATGTGGATATTTTCAACAGGCTTTTGAGTCTGGCAGCTCAAAGTCCTTGCAACAGAGCCAATGTGTTTCTTTTCCTCTGATAATTGTTTCTTCTTGTTTTTCCCCTTCTCTTTCAATATCTGTGGGCCAGTATACTTATTTTTTTGTCTGCTCACAGCATCACAGACTTTATATTGAAGTGGATATACTATAATATGCAGTACTTATATATTAATATTTCACTATCAATATATATGTATGTGTACATATAATGTACTGTTAATATTTTAGTTGCATTTATAACAGCATCAGAGTTCATGCAGAGTTCACAGCAGGACAAAGGTAACCCATGATGCAAGGTGACATGTCCACTCCCTCTGGCTTTAGCAGGTGCACATGCTAATCTTAGAAGAGTGTCAGCACATCTCAGAACCGGAGGTGACTAAACATGGATTAAATTTCTCTTCTGCAATGTTCTTCTGTCTTGTCCCAGGGTGATGGTGTTATTGCAAAGCCTGACCTATAGAGTACATGAGGGTACGTGCAGAACTCAAAAAAAAACCCTGAAAAAGCCTTAATTTGAGGCTTGATAGGAAAACGTACAGAGGAGATGATGGCAGCTTATATCATCCCATTCTGACTAAACAGCATAAAAATTTTTATTCATCACTTGTATGTTTTGGAAAGCAATGAGAAGATTTAAATAACAGACACCAGGCACCATAGATTCATAGAATCATAGAATCATAGAATCATAGAATAGTTAGGGTTGGAAAGGACCTCAAGATATCTAGTTCCAAACCCCCTGACAGGGGCAGGGACACCTCCCACTAAACCATGCCACCCAAGGCTATGTCCAACCTGGCCTTGAGCATCACCAGTGTTGGAGCATTCACAACTCCCCTGGGCAACCCATTCCAGTGCCTCACCACCCTTACAGTAAAGAATTTCTTCCTCATATCCAATCTAAACTTCCCCTGTTTAAGTTCGAACCCGTTACCCCTTGTCCTCTCACTACAGTCCCTCATGAAGAGTCCCTCCCCAGCAACCCTAGAGGCTCTCTTCAGATACTGGAAGGCTGCTATGAGGTCTCCACTGAGCCTTCTCTTCTCCAGGCTGAACAGCCCCAACTTTCTCAACCTATCTTCATAAGGGAGGTGCACCATCTCCCAGTGAGAGAAAATTTCAGATACTGTATAAAAAAATGAATGTATCAAAACTTCATTTACTATCAAGTAACTCTAGGAGAACAGACCACAATTAAAATTATATTTTTATATACCATTTATCTTCTGTGCAATTCTCTCTTGATTATTAGGATCAGTTAAACCTGGTATACCATTTGGTTGCAACAACTTTCATAGCATTTTTTTAATTAAAAAAAAAAAAAATTACTTCTGGTCCTTAATTTCAAATGTTGTCTCTCAACAAATATCTCATCTTTCTTACTCAGAAACAATATGTCACACAATTTTGCATTCACAGAAATATTGAATCTGAGTCTGCTATCATTTCCTAGTTGAGTACCTCGTTCAGCGAAATCAGAATAAATACCAGCACTTACAGTGAAGTTTCTTTCAAAATCCTTGCCACAGCTCTATGATTTCCTTCCTTCCTTCCTTCCCATTAGCAGTATATTATAAATAAACATACTATGTATTGATAGCGAAATATTAATAAAAATGAAACATTCTATATTTTATCTATATGTAAATATATATGTACATACCAATGTAGTCTGTAATGCTGTATAAAAATTATATGATGAACATCATCTCCTGCAAGGCCGTGAGTTGTTCCTGGGCCTCACTGGCTGGTTTAGGCTGGGATATAGGGGTCCATGGGGAATGATTACTGACTTATGTTTGGATTGGAACTTGACCACTGCCAAGCTAGAAATGCAAAGCACTCAGCTCAAACTACTTGTTAGTTTCTCATTAGAGGACTATCTGCTTTTGTTTAGCTCCTGTTTGGGTTATTTAAATAGTATGAATATTCAATTAACGTGCCAGTTCTGAGTCTTTAATGACTTGGTGTACTTAAAGGCTAGTGGCAAAGATGAAGTTGGTAATTCAAGAAGGTCATTAACACACTGGAAAAAAAAGGCCAGCACTGTATGAAACACATTATCATTCCCATTTTTTTAACAAAATAAAGATGACATTTATAAACATATATCCCTACAATATTTTTACTCCTTTCTCTATTTTTTATTTGTTAGTAGTAAAATTAATTGACAAATTGAAAAGCTTTTTTAACAGCCAGTATATTGCATTCAGCTGCAGGTATTATGCATAAGTAATTCTTTGTTGTCTTCTTTTTTTCTTTTCTTTTTTCCCCAAAAAGAAAACTAACCTTTCATCACACATGGTATCCATCAATCTAAAACAGGTTTGATAAAAAACAGAGCAAATTGTGGTATTACAATGCTATAAATAAGAGGTAACTTGACTGATTTCAGTGGCTACATTGGTGTAATATGTTAAAGAAAAGTATGACTCTAGGACTTTTGGTGTTCTGGCCAGAAATTCTGAGCTAGATCACTTTAGCAGTACTGATTTATAGCATTTGAGGCTCGGACCCCGTATTTAATCAGCCACATTTCCACTAGGAATAAGTACAAGAAAAATGTCAGCCAATAAATATAAAAGTAACTAACCACCTCCAGTTCATATAGTTCTCTGAAGAACTCTAAAACCAGAGTCTCAGTGTGACTGCAGCACTATAGTGTGGAAATACCCCAGTTGCTAAAAAAATGTTGGAGAAAAGAAAAAAAGTACTACAATGGTGTATTTTGTCTGTACAGATTGTATGAAGCAGGCAACTCTGACAACTGGTATAGGTGCTGCTCTCATGCCATGAAAATAATATCTACCAAGACTTGGAGAGGAAGTAGTGGACTGGTGATGCTCATATTTCTTTTTCTATTCTCACTCCATGTCATTAAAACATTACAGATAAGGAAGTTGAGAACAAAATGAGTTTTCAACAGCTTGGAATTCAGAGGACATTTGTCCATATTCAAGCTTAGATGTCAACATAAGTGATTTTTAATGAAGCATAAATGCTATTTTTAATTTACATCTTTTAATTACACTCACTGAATTTCCTCTGTGGATTCATGGCGGGGGGAGGAGAAGCAGAGAGCTATCTTTTATTGATTGAAGTGCTGTGTTGCTCCTCATGCTGAGTAGAAGCCCATCAGAAACAGCTTGGCCAGAAAAGCCAACTGTGTTTGCTTCCTCTGGCTACGTGTGTAATGCAGACTATCTTCTCATTACAATAGAAATAGGAACATGCTTCAGTTTTGATCTGACTTCATTTAGCTTTAATTTTCATCTAGAGGACTTTGGTATTTTTTGTCTGCTTCATTTAAAGACCTTAACCATCAGATTTCAGTTCACTTCATCGAGTCACAGATTCACCAAATAGCTGAGGCTGGAAAGTGCCTGTGAAAAACATCCACTCCCAGGAGACCTGCTCAAAGGAAGGTCGCCTACAGCAGGTTGCTCAGGACCATCTCCACTTGGGTCTTGAGTACTTCTAAGAATGATGATAACACAGCAATTACTCCAGTGTTGACAAATTAATTTTCCTGTTTCAATTTGTACTCATTGTCTTTTGTCACTGAATTCCACCAAAAAGAGTCCAGTTCTGCCCTGCTAAGTCCCTCTCATTAAGTATTTGCACACATCAACAAGATTCCCCTAAGGCTTCTCCACTTCAGGCTGAACAGACCCAGATCTCTTAGCCTTTCCTCACAGGAGTGATATTCCGGTCCCATAAACACCTTAGTGGCCCTTTGTTGGACCCACTTCATGTCTCTTTTGTAGTGAGCAGCCCAGAACTAGACACAGTAATTCTCTTACCAGTATTGATCTCAACAGTGCTGCATAAAGGGGAAAGATCACCTCCCTCAACTTACTTGGGAATTCTCTTCCCATTGCAGCCCAGGAGGCTGCTTGCTTTCCTGCTACAAGGGTGCACTGCTAGATCATGATAAACTTGTTTTCCACTAGAACATCCA
>JASSUY010038715.1:0-20108 GCA_032466535.1 Forpus xanthops
CAAATTGATGTCTCTCCAACTTAGAGACAAGGATGTCATGTGAGACAGTGTCAAATGCTTTGCACAAGTCCAGATAGCTGACATCAACCCTTTAGTGAAGAACTGCTCACGTGAAGAAGAAAGGTGTAAAAGCATGTTAGCAAACATATGATCCCTCCGAAAAAAATGACCCAAAGGTGATGCTGGGGAGAGGAAGAAGAAACCACCACCTTGGCATCATGTTCCCCCCAAGAAAGGATACCAGGGGTTGATGACTATTGATGTTGCTCCCTCAGCAGCCTGAAGCTGTTGATCTGAACGCCCAGAGAAGCAATCTTTAGGAGAAGGAATAGAAACTAAAGAAGTCTACATGTGTGTCTAACAATTTTAACCATAATCTTATTATTATTGTAACATTTTCTGTATATAAGTACTTTAACTGCATTAATACTTTCCCTCTGTAATAATTAGTTCTAGACTAATGATAATTCATTAGATGGAGATTTTCATTATACTAACAAAAAAAATCTTTTTACCTGTCTGTATATGATTTGCTTCCTTTTCACCCAAGATCTCTCAAATAGCACTACAGAACCACTCTCCATTCTTGAATACACTCAATTTAAAAATGTAAGAGAATCTTATTAAGAAATGTTTAATTAAATACTTTCTAATGTCACTTTATAGTTAATATCTGTAGAATTTGAGCCTTCTCCCCCTGCCTCCTTTTTGTAGTAATACGCAAATAAAAATTCATGTAAAGGAGCCTCACAAGGCTTCTCATTGTTCCTGTTACATGACAGTGTCAGCTCCCCTCATTTTGTGACGTTTCCAGGGGAGGATGCACAGAGGTTGCTCCTCTGTCATAACAAGCCAGAAAATCATTTATATTGAACCTCATAATCACCTTAGAACTGCTGCTGCTGCCATCATGGTAAATCTTTGCAATTACAGACAAGGAGTAACAGTATTCTGTTTTTATTTATAAATCTACATAATCACTAACTGCAAATTTGTACATTTTTAAGAATTTTAGATTCTGGCTAATAAACTTGTCTTCTATGGTATGAAGTGTCTGTATCCCCACCCTCACAAGTGTGTATGAAACATTTAGGTAGGGTGGAGTGAACCTCAAGGTCTGGTGGTAAACTGTGCTTATCCTCTGGGTTTAATCAGGTCACGGCTCTGTTTGGCTGGCTCC
The DNA here is from genome assembly GCA_032466535.1 of Forpus xanthops. Lineage (NCBI taxonomy): Eukaryota > Metazoa > Chordata > Aves > Psittaciformes > Psittacidae > Forpus > Forpus xanthops. The sequence continues at coordinate 1,181 of JASSUY010038715.1, forward strand.
AGAGACTCTTGGCCTGTCTAAGGAAGCTGGGGCAGCCCACAAGCCTCTGGGGAGGCACTGTCCTGGAGAAGGATGAAGATAATGTGAGGACTTTTAGCCCACATAGAGTAAATTCCTGGCAGGGAGCAACTCTTCAGGACAAGGCTGTCTTTTGGCTTTCCCTTCCTTCCCTCCTTTCCTGTTCCCTTTCTTCTAAAAACAAAACGAAACAATCTTATCTATGAGAACTCCTGATTTCTACAAGAATTTGGAGAGCCTTAGTAACTATACTCCTCTTGTGTTTAAGTGACACTGTGTGTGTGGGTGTGGGTGCGTGTGGGTGGGTGTGTGTGTTGTGTGTTAAAGCTGATGTTTCAGAGCCCAAGATAAAGGTTAGTACAGCTACTGCTCTGAGTAGCATGCAGATTTCTAGCAATCAGGTATTTGGTAAGTGGTAAAGAGGCAGTGAATTGGGAAGGGAAAAGGATTAGGGTATTTACACAGATTCATGTATTTTGTGGAAAATAAAGGCTTCAGGTAGCTGCAGAAAAATGTATTTAAAGGTTTCTGCAAGGCCATAATCAAATGTGGACACTAATGATTTACTATGGTAGAATCTACTATGGTAGTAAGTATCTGTAGGCTTCTTGTCTCCGCTTCCATCCCAGGTGTCTGTTTTTCTTGGTACGTTGCTTGATACTGAGCATGGTACATATGGGAAAATGCAGCAATTTTCCTGTGTAATGCAAACATTTGCCTAGTACCCATATTTTTACAAGCTTAGTTGCATCTATATGCTTTGGTTTGACACAATGCCTATTGAATAAAATAAGTGCAGGAAATTGCTTAAAATAGAATAAGTGAAAGGGAATGCAGTGCCTTTATTATGCAATGCCTTTCTACATCCATCTTTGTAACTTGCGTAGCACAGCACAGGAAAAATCAGAAATACTTCTACAGCCTTGGTGCTTTCACCGAGAGGAAAGCTACAGCTGGCCTGACTTGTCTGGGAGCACTGTGTGGTGCAGCAGCAAATGTAAGAACTTGGAAAACACGTGTAAAGAAATGATCTGGAAACAACAACTGCATTTAATACAAAGACTTTCTTTACTTGAGTGTTCTCTACATATACAAGAATAGTGAATGGCTTCAAAAATACCTATACATTTTAGGGAGAAAATTCATACCGGTACATCTCCTTGGAGCTGAAATACATCCCTGCTGACAAAGAATTCTCCTCTGGTATCACTAGCCCAGCCAAACAATTGTCTGAAATGCAGTTTTCATTATTAAAGTAATGTGAATGAACTACCATAATAAATGACAGCTTCACCTCAAATATCCTATTTTATGCTGTTTTCAATTTAGCCTAGTTTAGCATGTAATTACTATGTTGGACAGCAGTAGTTGTGGCATTTTATAACTAGGGTTTTGTCTAGGGGGAAAGGGTACCCTGTAATTAATTTGACAGAAAACCCAAGTGAATCACTGAGCAATATTTTTGCTACCCAAGTTCTTTAAAACCATATGTCCCTAAGAAATGGAATCCAGGAATGCAAACGGTTGCATAGTGTCACTTGTATCAACTCATGTAGCCGTATGTCAAAACAAAGGGACGTTATGAAAGCTTCATTTAAAAATCTTAATGCTTTCTAAATAAACAGAAACATTTCTGTTCTTGACACATTCCTGCTTTACCGCTGTGTATTTTGTATCAGGTTTCTGTATTATTCTGAGGATATTACTCAGGACCTGCACCTACTAACATGAATATTTATATTACAGGATTGAATTTGGTCCAAGTTTTTGTAAGCCTGGTCACACATCCCCTGACCACAGACACGCTTCTCTGGGAGATTACAATATGCAATGCCATGCCAATTGGTTGTCTCAGTTCATGAAGGTAAAGCAGGTTTGAAAGCAGCTGTGATGATAATCCTGTTGGAACGATGTGCCTGCATGTAATTTAAGCCCATCTGTATTAGATGTGACATATTTTCACAGTGGTCAGATAGATAGATAGATAATCTATTTGTGGAAGAATAAGTGATTGCTGACAACGCTCTATAGTCCTGACAAAGGACCGGCTCTTCCCGACACTGTGGAGGCTCGTAATCCCTTCCTTCCTGCCGCAGTTCTCGCCCTACAGACCGCCGCGGGCTCTGCGACGTGATGGAGGCAGGCCAGCACCGTGAGGATTCCGGAGACTTCGGATGGGGAGCACAAGTACACGAAGGGGAGGGCTGAGAACCAAAAATCACCGGCGCCGTTCTCGGGGCTGACAAACCTCTGACGATGGAGCCCGCGGTGGCGGGGGGTGCCCACACAGGGCTTACTTGAGGAACGCTGAAGCACACCGGCTTAGGCAGCTCAGAGCCGCCGACTCGGGGCCCACCGGCCGCGGCCGGGTTTCCGCCCCGCGCGGCGCTGCAGGGAGGGCCCGGCTCCGACGCCGCCGATAGGCCGCGCTGTATGGTCTGAGCTGCGCCGCAGGCCTAGCGCCCTTCTGCCGCCGTACCGTACCGCACCGTACCGCACCGAGCCGTGCTAACCGCGCCGGGAGCGGCGGCAGCGAGCAGGCAGGCCCCGGTGCGGCAGCAGGTCTCCGCTGGGTCGCAGTCACCTGAAGAGGGGAGGCGCGAAGCGGCGCAGGACACACCCGGGCACTCAGCCCGCTCAGCCGCTGGCTCGCGGCTGCCGCCCCTGTACCGCCGATACGAGAGCGGCGGGCCCTGCTGTTGCCCTGTCAGCCGGGCGGCAGCCCCCGCCCCTGTGCCGCTGATACGAGAGCGGCGGGCCCTGCTGTTGCCCTGTCAGCCGGGCGGCAGTCCCCGCCCCTGTGACGCGGTCCCGTGCCGGCCACCGCGCCCGGCGGAGCAGGCTCATAAAGCGCTGCGGGGCCCGCTCGCTGCTGCTTCAGCGTCGAGTTGTGCTTTGCTGCTGCGGCGAGCCGGGGCCTGTCGCTTTCCCGCAGGGCCAGGATGCGGGGACTAGTGGTCGCCGCTCTTCTGCTGCAGAGCATCGCCGGCTCTAGCGCCTTCGCCAGAGGGAGGAGGAACGTGGATCCCGAAGCAAACATGAACATCGTGAGTGGCGCGGCAGTGAGGGAAGCGTGCCCGACGCGTGCCCGATGCTGTTCCCTGGGTGCGGCAGTGGGTGTAACAGGGTGAGCAGAGGGGCGTCCGGGAGGTCTGCGGACCTTCCACGGCTCCGGGACCGCAAACCCGGTCCCTGCCGCCATCGCAGCCGCGGTGAGACCCCGGGGACTGCAGCTACAGGTCAGCTGGCTGCTGCTTCGGCCCTCTGCTAGACGTCGTCTTTCTCTTCTCCTTCCATGTCCTTCGTGGTCCCCTGCTGCCTGTACGGATCTTTCTGTCACTTATTTTCTCATCCAGACCTATCAGGACATGCTTAACTGCTGCAGAAGTTCATGCTTATGAAGCATACTTGAGCTGCTAGCACAGTGCTCCCGTGTTCTTGCCCACAGCTGCCTTCATACCCATTTAGCATTTACTCTCTTAACTTTATTCTTTTGCTGCAACAGCCAACTCCAGAAAAAGTTTGCTGTTTGTAGTTGATATTAGTTTCTCTTTCCTCTGTCCCATCTGAACTGTGGCTTATTTTCACATGTGCAAGAAGATACTTCAAGCTGTAAATGCTTGAGGTCTGTAAGTAAAGAAGTGCTTGAGTTATCAATACCATCTAAATATCATTTTGAGGACTGAAAATAGTTGTTTAATCTAAGGCTAGTAGCATTTGAATGAAATACAGCCTTAAAATAAGTTTGAAACGTTAATGTTGTGGGTTATTAAAGATATATTTAAAAGAAATAGCATAGTTTTTTTTTTTTAAATGCTCCTCCTTTCCTTGCCCAGCAGCCTAAGTTGTTTGTGGCTCATTTCAGCACATTGCCTAAACATGATTGTGACCTGTGTATGACAGAGAATTCAATACAAAGTTCAGATATAAACCCAGAATGGTTTTGAAGAAGCCTTTCCCTTCAGGAGGGAGTACTCTTCCTTCTTCCATATGCCAGTGTGGTGCCACTGGCTTTCTGCTCTCCTCACTTGTTTGTTAATGAAAGTTTCTGCATTCCTTGAGAGCAGACAGTTTTGATTTTTGTCTGCCAAATCTGCTTTGTGGTGTTCTGCTCTCTTATCATCATCTCCTTTTCATCACTTCAATGGCCTTTCTCAGTGTAAGCAGCAAGTGATTAACTAACCTGACAGTAGATGGGGACAGGTTAGGGAGTCTTCCTAAATTGTTTGGGTAAAGTTTGTGCTCTGGCTAGTTCCTGTCTCCGTACTGGCACAGTCTGTAAGAAAACCTGTCTGCATTGAATAGGTGGACAGATGCCTACCACGGACTAATTCCACACCCCATCTTTGGAAAGAATCCAGAGTACTTTGCACAAGTTAATGAACTGAGGAGGACTGTGACTCCAAAGTCTTTTCTTTATTCTTTGACTCGAGTGGTTTCTTTTTTTCTTCAGAGTCAAATTATTACCTTCAGGGGATACCCTAGTGAGGAGTACGAAGTGACAACAGAAGATGGGTATATCCTTTCCGTTAACAGAATTCCTTATGGAAGAAAAGACTATGAAAGGAGCAAAGGTAAGATTAATGTCTGCTTGGAAAAGTGGAAAACCATAAAAAAATCCTCTTTGATTTATAAAACTTTTCTCCTATAGTAATTCAGAAAAAGTTTAAAGATATATATAGTTAGCATGTTTTATTGGTGAATCTTATGGCCAAAGTAAGATTAGGCACATGTAGAGTGACTTGAATAAAGGAAGAGAGGAATTAGAAAGTTATTTTTTCCTGGCATTGCCTGTATGTGACATTAATACAAGCCCTTCATTGTTGCTTTATATTTTTTTTTTTTTTGAGGGCTTTGAGCAGCCTGGACTTTCTAGGAAGTGGAAAGTAAAGGTTGAGATGAGTTGTGTTTTTGAAGTCATAAAGTATCTTGGAAAGAGAGTGATTGTAACATTGTTGTGTTATTTCAAACCCCAATTTAAAAAATGTTAAAAAATGCTTCTCTATAAGAAATAAGTTTGCTAAAAATGGCTGACCATTTTCAGAAGTAGGGGCAGTGCTTCTTTTGGTGAAATACAAGAGTTCCCACTGGAATGTTCACAAAATAGTTACTGTCTGATTTCTGCATAAGAATTCGCTAATTTTAACCTCTCTGAAGCTCCCTTTGCAATAAGGTACATCCAGACCAATAGTATGTACTACTTGGGTGTCATATTTTATGTATCTGCTTAAGCTTATTTAAACTACATCAGAATCATAGAATCATAATATTTTGGGTTGGGAGGGACCTGCAAATGTCATCTAGTCCAACATCCCCTGCAATGAGCAGGGATAAAATAAAATCCTTTTAGAGCATCTTGAGTACAATACATGTAAAAATATATTGCAAACTGAGATAAGTAATGGGTACTTGACAACAGTTGGCCCAGACCAAATTGTTTCATGGATGTGATTTGATGGGAGACTGGGAGGAGCATTGGCACGTGCCACCAGAGCACTGTTAAAAGCTGTATGACTTACTGTGAAAGCTGGAAGATGCATGGAAGGAATGCATGGGGTGTAGAGGTGAGGAGGTAGGGGAGAAAAAGGATAGGGGGAATGTAAGCCAAAGCTTAAGGAAGGTGAAGGGTTTTGTGAGGGCTGAATGACTGAATGCTTTCAAAGTGAGACTAAGGTAGGAGAGGCATGTAGCCTTTGACTTGCTATCCTCATACAGTGTGTGTGGAACTAACCCCTTATAAATGATCCTTTAGACAATTGCATGCACATAACAGCGGTAGCCTGTTTGTATAGAAACTGTATATTCTGAGGACTGCCTCAGGACCCTTTTCAACAGAAAAAACTAGGATTAAGAGGTAAAACCATGGAGCTCAAAAGAAATCAGTGATTGTCCTGTAGCCTTGTGTGTGAAAGACTTGTGGAAACACTGCTCTCATCTGCCAATGGCCAAGCAACAGTCTCCCTGACCTTATCTGTTGGTTTTGTATGAGTTAGGATGTTTGCACAGTGCACTGTTTCTCACAAGGTGGATTTATAAAGATCAGCGCATGGATGAGGCCGCTCAAACCTGGCAGGTGCCTTTGTACTTAAGAATTGCAGGGAAGCCCAGAGGAAAAAGGCAGGCTGCCTTTGTACCTGTTGATCTTATTAAATCCTTTGATGACATAAGCAAACAGAAGTTTTCCTGACCTGTGGTAATTCTCCGCATTCCCCTTGCCACACCCTCGACCCCAAGTTCATGTTTTGCAAAGTGCTTTCATTTTGAAAACAAGGATTATTGAGCACATTTGGGGAAGTATGATCTCCTAGAAGGATGAAGATTTCAAAGTTCATGTTGATCTTAAGTTTTTATAGACTTGGTATCTTTTCTCAGAAAGATACCAATGGTGTGTTGCTGCTGACTCAGCGTATATATACCATAATTCTTTTGCAATACCTGCATAATGTGAATGGGATCTCTTGGAATTATGTATCACATGATGTTTTGGTTTAGTTTTTCCTGCATAGCATGTGTAAGAAGGGCATGGAGATAAATCTGTCTTCAACTTCTTGGGGGTGCAGTGAAGAGAAGAAAATGTTCTACCATGTAAAGGGTAGTTTGTTAAGGACTCACCTTTCTTACTTCCCCTCTGGGAGTTTAGGATTAAAGGTGATACACAAAATTATTATTGTGCAAGTCAGTTTGTTGTATGATTGTGTAATTCACGCGCAGATCTGGTGACTGCTCGATAACGTGAAAAAGGAACTGACAGAAACTGAAGGCTAATAGAGAACAGAATTGAAGCATTAAAGCAGTTAAACAGTTTTCTCCTTCCTACGTTATGAAACATGCAAATAGCAGCTTGAGGAAAGCCAGTTCTTCGAAAAGGGAGAAGTTCATTGGTCTGAGTTTAATAAAAGGGAAGAAGGTATCACAGCTAAAAGGGAACATTACTGGAAACAAATTTAATGTTAGGCCTGAAAATCCTGCATGCTGTTCATAAGGCAATGAAGTATTACTGCAGCAAACAAGTGCGTTGAACTGTACTGTCTCCAGTGCTACTTTGGCACTGATGGAGATTTGCTTTGGTTGCACGGACAGCATGCCACACGGGTTTTTAACAAAATGGAAAAAGCAGGCACTGAAAAGGTTTGTGATCACAGGTATAAAGGCTGCTAGAAGGGAGGAATATTGCTTATTTGGATTTTGGAACTCGCAGCAAACATTTATGGACATGACCCAGAATGGAGAGTATAGGTGACTGAAGTGGTTGTGTTTTGGCTGCTTCTGCTCAAAGATCCAAGCCTAAATTATCAATGGAGGAAGTATTGCATGATTAGTATTAGTAGAATGATACATCATTGGAGGAGGTAATTCCTGAGTACTCTCTGGCATTGAACTAAAGTTACTGTGATACCCAATTTCAGTTATTAAAGCAGAAAAAAAGCCCAAAATACGTGTGCTAGTGCAAGATTCAAAGAGGTCTTTGTATTTTCTGAAGGCCAGACTCTTTCTAAGGGATTAAATGTTAATTTATTTTATTTGTGTAAAAGCAAGAATCATCTTTTTTTTTTTTTTCTTTTTTTTTAATTTGTATTTCACGTAAAGATCTCATTTTCCTTTTCAGGGAAATGGGGAATGTCAGGGGAGAGGTTTCCTCAGTTCCACCTGGGTGTTGCTTCTGGGTTTTTCTAACTATTTAAGTCAAGGGGAGAAAGTCCTTTGAAATATTGACTCCCATGTTGGCTACTATACTGCTCTTAAGGTTCTGACAGAGCTTTGGTAATGGAAGTGAGTTGCATAGAGGTCGTATCTGTACCAGCTGCAGAGATTTCCACAGCCCAGCACCTAGTTTGGCATTGTCTTAACTGGAAAACAGAGATCTCAGTAGCACGTATATGGGAATGCCTTCTCCAGGTTTCGGGGAAGGCAAGGGTCCTAAGTAGTTTAGTAGTGTCTATTTGGGCCGCTTTGAGTATTTGTGGTCTTGAAACAGTTGTAAAGGGTACCTGTATTTTTCCTGTAGCTCCCACTTTTCTCATGTTTGCTTATTGCACATCTGCTGTCTGTTTTGAACTTCAAGGACTCTTTTGCTCTAGTTAGAAAACTAACAAGTTGCTTGTTTAAAATTCTTAATGATAAAATGTAGCTTTTTGTGAAAACACATGATACATGGCACTATGAATAGTATACAAATTGTTAGTAGATTAAGTCAAGTAGATTAAATATTCAAAGTCGAAATCTAAAGTTGGCTTTCAATAGCTCAAATTATTCTTAGGCATTCAATTGCAGGTGAACAGGAAGCTATAATAAATGCATTATTTTTCAGGTCCAAGGCCTGCCGTGTTTCTGCAGCATGGTTTGCTTGCAGATGCCAGCAACTGGATCACAAATTTGAATTACAACAGCCTTGGCTTCATGCTGGCAGATGCTGGCTATGATGTATGGCTTGGAAACAGTAGAGGGAACACCTGGTCCAGAAAACATACGCACTACACAGTGAAGCAAGAAGAATTCTGGAGTTTCAGGTATCCTTATCTTGCTAGATTACTACACATGCTTTTTGTGAGCGGGCTGCTTTTTCTGTCTTTGCTCGTCATCTTAGTTCTGTCACAATGTGAATGTACATGATATTTTTTTCTAGTTACTTGCGCTGTTACATATGCAGGGACAATAAAGGAGAGTTTCATGGTCAGTATAGTATCTTGAGACAGCCTGGTCAGTAGAATTCACTTTTACCTGTGCTTGGTGTGAAGACTCAGTTCTGCTTCATCCCAAGTAAGCTTTTCTTTATGTCCAGACAACTGATCTGCAGTGCAGTAAAGCTTTGTGCAGCTGTTCCACACTGATAATTTTACTTACACAACTGACTTTTTATCTTTGCTTTGTAGCTTTGATGAAATGGCTAAGTATGACATTCCAGCCTCGGTGGACTTTATTTTGAAGAAAACTGGCCAGGAACAAGTGTTTTACATTGGCCATTCACAGGGCACGACAATGGGTAGGTGCCGAGATTGATTCATTAGAATATATTGTGTTTGAAGTTTTAGCAAGTTCCACATATGTGGTTTAATGATGAAAAAATAGGACATTTGAAATCTACTCCTTCTGTTTTTTATCCGCTTCCTGGAATAGTCAACATTAAAATGAAAGACTTAACCTTTCTGTGTTTACGTAAAGTGGGAAGCTGCAGAAAAAAAAATTGAAGTCACAGGTAGCTACCAGTACAATTTCTATTAAAATAAATAGATGAACTATGGATAATAAAATGAGAATCATCAGATATGTAGAATAAAGAATCCAATTTACAGAATATTTTGCTATATGTAAGACCTGGTTTGGGTGCTTTTAGACCTGCAAAGAGAAAGAGCTAGAAGAGTGTTGGGTGAGTTAGCATGAATTTGTTTTGCAGAAGAAAACAATTCTTATTTGCGTTAATTTGTATTCTATAGTAACTAGATTAATTTGCAGTATCTAAACTCATCCTAAATAAAACAATCAAACCATTACTCTAAAAGTACTTTTGTGCACTTGCTCTTAGATTTTACAGAAACATTGCCAGGTAAAATTCCCTTCTAATTTATGCCAGTGAGATTTGTTAATTATTCTCTTGTTATTTACAGCTTTCATTGCTTTTTCAACTTTGCCACAGCTGGCTAAGAAAATCAAAATGTTCTTTGCTTTGGCACCAGTAGCTACAGTCAAGTTTGTCACTAGCCCTCTGGCAAAATTGGGAGTGTTTCCTGACCTGCTACTCCAGGTTTGTATTTTAGCATAAATGTTTTAAGCCAAATGAGGTGCCTCCCTTTCTAATTGAAAACAGCATAACAAATGCTTAATAGCTGTGATTAGAGAGTAACATATTTGACAAGGTTACTTCCCAGTTTCTCCATAATAATGCTGTGGAAGTAAGCAGTGGCTTTTCTGGGTTTATGCTGCCTAATGAGACATTTACATCCATTTAAAGTAATATTTTAGAAGTTAATAGGTGGAATAAAACTATGTTTTTCCATGTTTCTAGAATTTAAGCTATAGAAATCACACGATTAATTAGTGTGTTTTAGATGAGTCATATGATAGCTTTAAATACAGAATACTTCTGATTTGTCATGAACTTTAACAGATTTGTTTCACAATTAACCATTTAGTATTGGAAGAGGATCCTTCAGAGGATGATTAAGAACAGCAGCTTTATTTAGATGTTGTGAGTCATGCTCTGGAGGAGTTTACCTTTCCCCATTAACATCAAAGGGTATATAGGCAAACTAGCAGGCTGCAGTGAGTGCCTGAAGTCTGACATTGTGAACACACCACTGTGTGTCATTATTAACTATCACTTTCGTTTCCACCACTCATGAAGATTCCCACACAGAGCTGTTTGTTGTAGGAGATACACCCATCTCTAATGTACCCTATACAGATATAATGCTGTGCAGATTTAAGTACATGTCTGTCTATATTATTAGTTCCCTGCTCCAAAGGCAGTTAATTTAAAAGCCATACTAACAGCTGTAATCTTCTGTTCCTTGTGGAATGAACTTTTGTCTAGTGAGAACAGTGGCTGATTGGTGCCCTCTGCAGATGCTTATGTTGTGCTGAGGAACTTGATTCTCATGGTGACTTGCAAAAAGGCCAGAGTGGACAAGTATGTGACAGCAAGAAACCCATGGGTCAGTTTTATCTTTAAAGAGCTGTGTTACTTTTAAGGAAGTTCACAGTGGGCCATTTTTAAATCCTTGGATGTTTTAAAAATACACATCAAGAGGAAGTGGCCACCACAGCTCATGGGACTTGTTTTTCTTACATGATTTGAAGAGAGGAAGTTACAGCTACAAAGCCATTAACATTAGCAGACATAGCTTAACATACTTAGATTCTGATGACAAGACAGTGTACAGTATTCTGTAAAATACTGAATTTAAAATTCATTTGAATTTGAGGTAAGGTTCTTGAAAGATTGTCTTAGTTCCCAGGTACTTTGTGTGGGATTTAATAGACTATATCATTTGGAGCAGAAGCACTAACCGTGACCTTCTGGATTGGACTGTAAACAAGGTTGATAAAGGGATAAATAATCTCATGGCACACCTGTCACCGGGGCAAATGGAAATAATTACCTCAAGAATGTTGTAGTATCAAAACTAAACCCAAATCATTGTATCCAATTACATGTTTGTCCTATGTTCTTGTTATTTTGTAGGACATGTTTGGAAAGAAACAGTTCCTCCCTCAGAATTTTTTGCTGAAGTGGCTTGCCACCCATGTTTGCACTCACAGAATACTTGATGACCTTTGTGGCAACCTGTTCTTTCTTCTGTGCGGTTTTAATGAGAGAAACTTGAATATGGTGTGTTCTAGTGAATTTTAATAGCAAAGTTCTTGTGAACTCTGACATAGTATTAGCTGTGTATCACTCTACTGATTGTCCTTTACATGTAATTAGAAAACCCCTAATGCTGCCTTCATCATATTGAGTTTGGATTAATATCTTTTCTTGGTATAGATTATTTATGCAGTTATGATGGATAGAATTAATCCTTTAAAATGTTACTGGAAAGCTAAAATACATTATTTTCTATCTGTTGGGGAAGTGGGTAAAAGAGATGAATTAATATGGTGGTGCAAGTGCTTAATTCCCTTTGAAATGAAGTGAGGAAGAAAGAGCTAGTTTCCAGCTATTTTCAGAGAACTGTTAAAGTTTTCTGTTCTTTTGGTGGACTTGTGCAATTATTTTCTCTGGGACCAATTTCTGACCCTGCTGATAGCTTCATCTGTGGACTCAGTTCCAGAGGGCTTGTTCATAGGACTTGTTTTGTTGTCTAAAAGCTAGTTAACAGAAATCAGTGTGAGACCACCTTTCTTCACAATGCTTCTTAAAGTATTTTTAATGCCCTGAAATCAGTAGAAGGTGGTATGAGTTTACCCAGAGGTGACTTTCTGTTTGTTTGGTTTTTTATATCAAGGTGAAAGTGCATTTTTTTGATGTTTTCTTGCCCAGCACATGCAGTTTTCATGGTTTTAATAGTGGATAGTATTTTTTTTTTCTGCCAGGATTTAAACTTCCCCTGGGTATTTTGTGCTTCTAAACTCAAAGTGTAAGAGGTTCTGAATCACTTCAGACTGACAGCTACTAGTTTAGATGTAGAGTAACAGAAGGTTTCTCTGGAGGTCTATCTAAATATTAATGTGCTCCCAATTCTTATAACACTAGCATTTTAAAAATATTCTTAATATATAAAAAATGTTTAAGGGATATCATTATTAGATTTAAAGTTCTTTACCTAATTGTAATAATTCCCCAGACATTTGAACTTTTTACCTCATCATAGGTATGGTTCCAGTTAACTTTTGTTTATAACAGTTTTAAGAGGAGTGGAAAATTTTGTATTGTTCTAGAAGCAATAACGGGTAGAGCTGCTGCACTATGAGGAGTAAACCATGTTAATTATCTTGTTGCAGAGTCGAGTGGATGTGTATTCAGCACACTGTCCTGCAGGGACATCTGTACAAAACATGATCCACTGGAGCCAGGTAGAATTTCCAGAATCTAAAATGTCCATGGCTGTCTTGCTTGTAGGATATTGATGTATCTGATATTTAAACTGAATAAAATGACAAAATATATATGCAGCATAGGCTGAGTGAAATTTGGGAACCACCAATTTTCAGAGTGGCAGCTGTTCATTGTAGCTGCTTTGTTGATACTGACTTAAGGTGTCGCACCCTCTTCCCTTATTTCTTTGGAGGTAGGCCAACAAACAATACAATGGAGAAACTAAATTCAGAGGGATGCTGTAATAAGTATTTGCTCCCCTTTCATCAAACCCTGGTTTTATTTAAAGTTATATTTTTAGCTGGTGAAAAGCATCAGGTATTCTGTTCTATTCTCTTTGGCTTCATTTTATATTTTGATAGTATATTTTGAATTTTACCTTATTGCACAGTTTTGTGACTCTGACATTACTGTACCTGAAACTTACCATGTAGGCTGACAAAAAGAGCAGGCCTTTGCCACGGAAGCTGTGGTCAGGGCTACTTGTGATCTTGTAGCTCTTCAGGTGTTGGCTCAGAAAGAATTTTGTGAAGATCTTTTCCCCCTTTTCCTCCCCCCAAATCCATGTTATGTAGACTTCTGTTTCTGAAAAATAATACATGATAAATCATAGAGTAGATTTCTGAGAAAGCTCCATGCTGTGTTTCATATACCTTTATAAACAGCTAGGTAAATATTTCAGAAGTAAGCATGGAGCTGCCACATCCTGACTTTGGATACACTGAAGTGTTTTCCTTAATCTTTCCTACTGTTGCTATGGAAGAGTGTGAAATCTTAAAGGACAAAGTCTAATGGTGGTGAATGTCAGTGTTTCCCACTCTTGTGATACTGGGCAAAGCAGTGACACTTGTCCTTGTTAATATTTGGCATTTCGCTGTTTCTTGTGTCAGTTTTCTCTGCCAATTCTCCAGACTACCTACACTCTTTATTCCTGAGATAGCAGTGTTGCAGCTCTTCTTTGTATGTATGAATACTTGTTTATTTCTAGGCTGTGAAGACTGGGGAACTCAAAGCTTATGACTGGGGAAGCAAGGCTGCAAATACAGCTCACTACAACCAGGTATGCATCCTTTATGGGTATGATTCTTTAGTGTCACAAAAAAAAAACTCCTTGGGCACTTCTCTGGGTACTGTGTTTATGCTGCTTGCTAAAGAGCCACTCAGTAACCAGGCTGGAGACTTGTGACACACACATACACACACGCACACACACGTATTGCTTGTCTCCAGCCTGTTTAATCTCCATGTATTTTTCAAATTGGTATATGCAATACTAAAAATATTTTGCCCCTTGTCAATTTAGTCATAAGTAATATTGCATTATGATACTTGCAGAGTAGCAATCACTTTTAGTATTTGATTAGGGTTCAGAAATAACTTGAGTGGGATGCATCTGAGTCTTCTGCTACCCTACTGTCTTGTAAGCTCCTGAAAGCGCATCTTTTCTGCTATGTGTGTTGTAATACGGCAGGACTCTTGGGAATTGCGTTTTCTGTTGAGTCTGGACTCCATCTCTAGCTCCCCAAGTGAGGAAGAGAAAATGAGAATCTGAGTCATTCTTGCATTTGCTAGTATGTTACACTGCAGTGTAGTATAACACTGGAGACTTTTTCTGTCTAATGCTTTTGGTTTTGCTTTCCTTCCCTCAGTCTACTCCCCCTTTCTACAAAATAAAAGAGATGACTGTACCAACTGCAGTGTGGACTGGTGGACATGACTGGCTGGCAGACCCAAAGGATGTTGCTATGCTGCTCACTCAAATCACAAACTTGGTTTACCACAAAAACATTCCAGAATGGGAACATTTGGATTTCATCTGGGGCCTTGATGCATCTTACCGCATGTATAATGAAATAATTAACATGATTAGGAAGTATGTCTAAACTAACATGGTATTTCAAAGTCATAGCTCACCAGTCAAAGCTTACCAGAAATTAATCTTTTTGGAACATATGCTTTTCTGGCAGTAATGCTACATTGTTTATTTACGATGCATTTTTGAAATGCCAGCAATAACTACTGAATTGGATTAATATTTGGTTTGTTTTTCTCAGTGTTATTTCTCTCTCCTGCATAAATCCTCACTGTAACCTGCTGATTTTGCCCACACTGGCATGTACTCAAAAACAGCAGTGTGGCTTTGCACAAAAGGAGTATGTCATGTGCATATGAGTTTAGTGACATGTCTGAAAGACGAGTTAGTTCATCTAGCACCTCAGGTGCTCAACAGTTAAAGCAATAAGTATTTTACTGTCCAAAAAAGACACTGCCATTTCTCAGTACATTGCCGATTCTGAGTACCTTTCAGAAATACTCCTTGTACTGCAGTGACCCATTTGCTGCTGGTCCTTTACAAAGCACTTAATGACTTTTTGTGCATCATTATTTGAGCCATCATATACCACCTAGCTACATTAGATGACTTTCAATATTGCCCAGAAGAAACTGTCATGAAGCCAGAGAAGATTATCACTGTCTGCTGAAATCTGCTATTTTGGTAGTGATTAATTGCTGCATTTTTCTTGATTTAATGCTGATGCCTTTCATGTTTCACATACCAGCTATGGATAAGGATCGTTCCAGGAATCTGCAAGGGCAAATAAAAAGAGAAGTAATTGAAAGTAGTACCACTTTCAGATAGCTTTGTCAATAGGTTATGGCTTTCAAGGACAGTGATGTAACATACTTGTGTTTTGTTTTCTTTGCACTGACCACTAAAAAACAAGCTCCTCAGTATACTACTGAAGAGGGAAGAGCCAAAACATTAATTTTATAGCTTGAGTGGCTTCATTTGCATGGACTTTTCCCTTTACTTATCTGCTGCTCTGAAGGAATGTTTACTTCTTAGCTGCTTATGTGGTGCTTGCTGCTGTTGTGTTCAGGAACCACACAACATCCTAGTGAAGCCTGGCAGTATTAATGGCAGTCTCCATTCGTTTCAGTTTCCACCTCAAAGGGTGACTAAGTCCCCATTTAATGGGGGAAAGGATTCAAATCTGCTTTAGGGGTCTGACTTCGGAGCTGTAATTGTCTGTGGTATAGGTGCCTTGCTCTTTTCATTGATCATGCAGAAGACTTTGGCTCCTCTGAATAACATAAAATTTCCATGCCAAATATAGATGTGCAAACAACCTCCAGATTCAGTTGCCTCAGTCCATATGATTTTTGTGCCATGCTTGGATTCAATGCAGATTTCTGTCAGTAATCCCAACAGGATGAAAGTGCTTTTCAACATGGCATAGAAAATAGTGCATTTTAAACTGAGGCAAACTTTTGTTTTAGAACAAAAAAGAAAAAATAGAGGAAAAATCTGTAAAAGCCAAAAATTAGATTTTTTTTTTTTTTTTTTTTTTTTTTTTTTTGTAATTCCTAATTCAAACTCAGGGAATCCTCAGGCTTTGTGTAAGGAAGAAGTAGTTCATGCTATTTCAGTTGTGATTCCTATCAGGACCTCCAAGTTTGCTTTATAGTTGTAGCAGCTGTTTTTTCTTCACCTTGTGCTGAAAGGAAGTTTCTGTTGGAATCCAAAGTGGCTGACTTAGCAGTTGTGAGGGACTGTGATACAGCAAGAGCCATGTGCATGTTTGTTAAGCTTGAAATATTTCAATAAACAAGAGAGCTGCTTGGAGTTCAGAGCGATGTATTGTGTTTCACTTCTTGTTTTGTGAATGCATGTGAATCTCTGGGACAGAATCCAAAAGAAAGCTGTCTGTTTTTCACAACTGTTCAGCCATAGAACAAGTACAATAAAATAAATAAAATTGCCAAGTAAGCTTCCATTTCACTTGGGTCCTGAAAGAGGCTTTTCCAGAGGCTAAAAGGACTTTAATGTTGTTTTGGGGGGATTTCTCTGAGACATTTAAGTAAGGTACCAATTGTAAATAACTGCTCAAAATGCAGAGTCAATTTCTAGCCTTTCAAACCACCGACATGGTGGAAAGCATACTGTATCGCGTTCTTAAACTTCTGGTAATTGGATTGCTTAACAGACTGTCTGGTAGTTTCATAAGTAGCATTTAACCACATAGTAAAGCAGGTAGCTAATCTCTGCCATGGTACACTTGGCCCAGCTTTTGACTTTTGTCATCTCCATTCATAAGTATTTTCAGGCACTGCAATCTGTATACAGTAGATGTTCAGTAAAAAATACAGGTGTGTTAAATTCTATGTGTTGTCAGCTTTACGTGCAGATGAGCTCTTTGAGTGCCTGAAATATAGCCAGAATAGTGGAAACTTTACACAAAAGCCATTGTGGAGTTTTGCTGGAGCAGGGGTGGCTATAGGAATGGTGAGCTGTTGTGCTTTTCTTGGCTTGCTAAAATTACAAGCACTGTGTGACACAAACTTAGGTGTCAGTGGAAAGAAGTGTGCAAAATATGACACCCCAAACATCTTTTTGGAGGAGAGAATCTTGGTGTAGTAAGAATGAGCAGCAAATGCTGGCGCATCTTTCAAAGCAGATCTTATCGTGCTTAGTGCCTGGTCTATAGGCATTTTTGTGTTACAGGTGTATATATACGATGTTGAATATTGGCTGAATGTCAGCTTTAGATAATACAAAGTGCACGGGCATAACAGGGCATCAGACACTTTCTACTGACTTAGTCTCAGCATTTAGTGATGTGAACAAACCGTACCAGAAAGCCAGAAGACAATAGTCCACATTCAGCTGATGAATTGCCAGACTCACAGGCCTTTGTGCGTCTGAAGTGTGTGCGTGATCCAGGGCTTTGACTTAAGAGATGCACTACCCAACTGGGCATGCAAGGGTTTACACAGACATAACGATGCTTTGTCCACACGAGCTTGGAGCTTAGAAGAGGGTTTTTTTATGGTCATCTGCAAATATATTTAAGTCACTCATTTTATACAGAAGGCCTAAGGATGGTAGAGTGCATGTATGTTTGTTAGTGCTGTGTACTGAATGATGTACTAGCTCAATGCAGAGAATTTTTACACTATTTAGCAATTCTGTAGATAGTGGTAACACTGACAAAAGTTTACACATCAACTCAAACAGCTTCGAAGTGCCTTGGAATAGGAAGTGATGAGAAAAGAGCTCCTACTCCCTTGAGCCCTGTAAGAGAAACAGTGTTGTCAGCTGGAGAACAAAATAAACCCATTTTCCATAAATTACTCTTTATGGTGAATGTACCATAAAAAAAATAAATAAAGGAAACATTAATAATATGAAAAGTTACAAATAGCTTTAATCTGTAAGATATGAGAGATGGCTGGATGGGTTTTCTGATATATAACAAAACATGGCTCTTGGTGGAAGATTTTCATATCATTAAAGCACTTATAATGTCTTCTCCCTTTCTTTGAGGTCTTATA
This sequence comes from Forpus xanthops, assembly GCA_032466535.1. NCBI lineage: Eukaryota > Metazoa > Chordata > Aves > Psittaciformes > Psittacidae > Forpus > Forpus xanthops. The sequence goes on from JASSUY010038715.1 coordinate 19,068, forward strand.
AAACACAAAGTCATGCTGCAGCACTGCCCATCATGAGTATGCTAATAATGGCCTTTCTTCTGCAGTAGCTTTCTGTGTACAAAAATAGAGTGTTACATAGTAACTTTCTATGAACAAAATCATTGAAATCATCAATTAAATAAAGGATTACCAGGGTTGGGTAGATGGTACCAATTGAATGAACCTGGAACAATTGCCTAAGTTGTATTTTCTAAGGATGCTGACCTGAAAAATGTCTGTGTTGCATTCTGACTCCTCCAGAAATGATGCACATGTGCAGTTATAGAGGATACAAATCACTTTTCACTATGGAGTTACGAGTTCTGAATGAAAGACTTTTAGAATCTTTTTGTATGGTTATTGTTTGTAAAGCTAATCCTGATGATGTAAAGATGGGAATTAACTATTTACTTTGCTGGCAGCTTTCTTTCCACAGCCATTGTTAGGAATTCATTAAAAAGATCCATAATTAAGCTTTCTTTCTGTGCTGGCTGGGGAGGCCTTCAGTGGATACTGGATAGGGAAGTGGGGTGTTGGTATGAAAATATTTTAATTAAGAAAATGTGTTAGCTCTGTTAGGAAAACTGCTTTGTGTTTTCATCAAAACTGAGGAGGAACGTGTGTGTTCTTCATCCTCAAGTACTCAGCATACCCACGAGCTCAAGGATTTGCATTGCTTATCTGGGATGCGAGGAATAGGGACTCGTGCCCATACTATGATTGAGATTCTAGATTTGAATCTCAGTGTACCTAAACCTAAGGGGACTGTAGGTTGGAAAGATGTAAATATGCACAGCCCCTCTTTCTTTCCCCTCCTGTGACAAATCTATGCCCACCTGGCTGTCCTGCCGCAGAAAGGTGTTCTCCCTGAGAATGATAACAAAGCCCGGGATGTATTTCCTGGTCCCTGGACCGCAGGCCCGCGTTCACTCCGGCAGCAGCCGCACGGGAGCGGGCGTGCTGTGCGCGGCTCCTACGCGGGGGGGCGCTGTTGCCCGCGGAGCGGAGCTGCATCGCTGCGCGGAAGGGGGGCGCGGGGGG
>JASSUY010038716.1:0-44142 GCA_032466535.1 Forpus xanthops
CTTTTCTCCAGGCTGAACAGCCCCAACTTTCTCATCCTATCCTCATAGGGGAGGTGCTCCAGTCCCCTGATCATCCTTGCGGCCCTCTTCTGGACTTGTTCCAGCAGTTCCATGTCCTTTTTATGTTGAGGACCCCAGAACCGCACACAATCCTCCAAGTGAGGTCTCACAAGAGCAGAGTAGAGGAGCAGGATCACCTCCTTGAAGAAACACATGCTCATTGCTTATTTGAGATAGGGTAAGTTAGGAGAGCTGTGAGGAATGATCAGTACTGCTGGGTCAGCTGGGTGTGCTCCCATGGGATAAAGTAAGCTGCTTAATGAAGAACAAAAGATGGAAGCTACACAGTCTCTGGATTGGAGACTATATTTTATGAATAAAAAAACAACTAAGCAAAAGAGACTGAAAGTGGATGCTCAACTAAAACCTAGTTAGGGAACTGTATCCATTTTGTTTGTTTCCAACTTGCCACCTAGTTGCCTTTTTGGTGCCTCCTAAAACTTGTTTTGGAAAAGACAGTGAAGAGTCAGGCACTCTTCACCTGCTGCATGCCACTTGTGATTTTATTGTATCATATGTCCCTTCCCCCCACCATCAGTTTTCTATGCTGCGGGGTCTCAGCCTGATTGACCACTCATGGAAGCTGTTTCATACCTTGGGTCACCCCTGGTGCTTTCTTGGAACATTTTTTATGTTTACTTTGCTTTTCAGAGCTGCAGGAAGAAAAACTTCACACAGTATTTGAGATGTGGGCATGAAACAGAATTATGTAATGCAATAATGAAAGTCTTTGTTTTATTCTTTGTTCCTCTCTTTTTGGTTCCTGTAGTTTATATTCTCTGAATAATGTGTGGCCCAGGAAATAAGCTAAAAATATCCTAGTGTTTTAAGGAAAGAACTATTTGGATGGATAAACTGATCCGGATTAATATAGAGGAGTGAATAAATATTTTAAAGAATTATTCAGCTATTATTTTTTCTTTCTTATGTAAACTACTCTTCTTCATATCTCTTCTATTTTTCTTTTTTGAAGTGCTATTAAGATCAGCCACCCACAGATCAAGACATTTTATTTTGCGGCAGAAAATGTTCTGGAAATGAACACGTAAGTAGGAGTGACTGGCCATGTTTCATCCTGTCTCATGCCTGAGAACGCCCTTTGAAATTTCATTCTCTCCCTCTAAAGTGGTTGTTGATGAAGTTATTCAGGGAATTGCTAAGTCTGTTTTATTTTCTGTTTACTGTGTAGAAGGAACCTACTGCTATTTGTTCACTAATGACAGTTGAAATCAGAATTACATTATTAGCTTGATTTTGATACTAATGTTGATGATATTTGCTGGTATAAATCTCCATTAGAGAGATGCTAGGATTTAATAGCAAGGTCATCACCTTAGGACAAGCAAGGGAAGAAAGTAGAGAGAGGGAAAAGCTTAATATATTCTTGTCCCAGAAGTGATCTACGGCTGGAAAATTGTAGTGGCTGCTTTGAGTAGCATGTCAGTTAACAGGGAAGGTTACAGGGTTAGGAAGGGCTGATTCTTTAATGTATATAAGCTTTTATTTCAGTGCCAAACTACGTTGCACTTAATCAACTCTCATGACAGATCAGCAATTTTCTTTCCAAAAATGTCCATAAGAACAAAAATTAATCCATGCCGTTTTCAATCAAGAAGTAAAATAGATATAAATATTGCCATTTTAGAAACTACTGAGTTATCAGGAATAGACATTCCATGCTATTGATTCAGTTCTGGCTGATTTGTATATATCTCATATCTTTGTCTTTTTACTTCAGATTGCAGTCTGTTCATAATGTTACTGCATTAAATGGCCAAATACAGATGCAAAGCTATATAATCTAAATGGGAAGAGAGCTCCTTTCTTAATCCATTATTTTAATCATGGCTCTGCTGGTGATCATTGTGAGATTCCTCATAGGGCATTTACTGTTCTTTCCCCTTACAGACAGGAGACTTCATACATATTTACCGCAGCAGAAAAGGATAGAGGTTGAAAGAACATGCTTGTCCTACCAAAAGGGCTATAGATACAGAGATATACGATACTATGTATATCTATGTTCATAAATCTGTAGATGCATACAGATGGTGGAGAGATAACTATCCATTCATGTATCACCGTGTTTCCTACCAAAGCTCCTGAACATAGTGAGAAGCTCTTGAGGCAGATGGGCTGAGGAGGACTGAGAATGGGGGACGGCAGGACAAGAATATTTTTGTAGGGAAAGTAAACCTGGTTGAAAGAGTAGATGGGGAAGGATGTAAAGAAGGAAAAGGAAAATTAGAGCTAATGGAGGACATTAGTGAGTGTCAACAGCTAGTTTGGAGCCCAGCTGGAAATTTTCAGTGTCCTAAGGACACTTTTGAAATGTTTAGTCTTCTGTGAGTGAGTGATTGAACTCTATGCAGGTGTCCCAGCTCTTATGTCCCCAGACTGATTTTCTTCAAACTCCACTTCAAGATTAAATATCAGTTTGGCTTAAAGCTAGATAGCCTAGCATTAGAGCAGCTTACACTACACTACGTTAATTCTTCACTGTTGTAACTGATAATGTTTTCCTTGGCAAAATATAAAATACGCGCATTTAATACATAAAGTACACGAATACTCACACATATGTCAAAACAGGCTAAAAGACATCTGTTCTCTTGGCTCCAGTCCTGCAAATACATATGAATGTGAGTGGTTCCACTGAACTCACTGGGACATTCATGTGTGTCGAGTTATTGGTGCGTATAAATGCTTGACGGATTATGACCTTTTGTAACTCTTCATGCATATATATTAAATCAATACTGGGTTTATTAATACAGTCCTTTGCTTTGCTAATTTAGCGTGTATTTGCTACTGTCATGCACACATGGACAGTAACTGAGTGCTGGCTAGTTACATGCATTTACCTGGCCAATTGCGCATGGTTACTAGCAATGTGTCTGACCCTTTGGTTAATGAAGTCTTCATTTTAGCAAACCTTTTTTCTGTTACAATTTTTTATTAAAAAAAAATCATTCTATTTGCTGTTAGAAGAAAGTCAATAGTCTACTCTTGCAGAAATGTTACTTTGTTTTCTTGAATTGTTATGTAGTTCGACTGGTCATACTGCAGTCTAAGAATACAGTTACTTTGACAATGATCTTACTAGCAAATTTCCCATTGCTTCAGTAGAATCAAAATCAGACACAGTGTTTTTTCAGAGTTATGGATCTTAATTCCTATCTTTCATACTTTCCTGTTTAGGCCTTGAGTTTTAATCTGAAAGGCTTGAGCTTTTTCAGCCATTAAATTCTTAAAACCTATATAGAACTGAATTAAACAATACACAAAAAGTATATCTAGGGATTGTTTTTAGCACTAGAAGAATGCAGCCACCTAGGAAGGGAAATGGAAAAAAAGCCTGTTAATAGCTTAAAGAAACACAGGAAGTGAGACTTAGTAAAGCCAGGAGTACATGTGGAGTTGAAGAAAGCCATATAGAATGGTCAAAAAGTCTGTTTTTAAATGGCTTAGGTTCTTAGGCTGTGCTGTGATAGCTTTGGCCAAGGCAGCTGACATGATCTTCTATGACTCTAATGCATTTTACTTCACTCTGGTGAGCAGAACTACTGAAGTTCTGTTGCAGCACACATACTTTTCCTTAAACTTCCACTAATGCAAGTCCCTGGTCATTAGGAGTGTTTTTTTCAGGACCAGGGAAAGAAGATGTACCAGACAACTAGTCCTGCTCACCACAGTCTTCAGGTTAATGAAAACTGATGTGGTGATGTAGAGCACATATGAAAGGGACAAAACTTTGAACAGCATATGAGCATCCCTAACTCTATATTTGTTTTGTTTCAAACACAGGTGGCTAAGTAAACTGGGGATGGCTGTAGACCCTCAGGCACCCAATGGGAAGAATGAGGAAGGTATGCTCCTAACAACAGTTTCAGTGTGTAACTACATCATGTTTCTAGTTTTCACTTGGCCAAATTTTTGTCAGCTCTTCTTTCTTTTAAATTGTCAACTCGGGTCTGTCTGCCAACTGAGTTCAGAGAAATTACACTGACACAGCACAGAGTAATCACAGAAAAAGAAACTGGTAAGAAACAGCGCCACTGAGACACTCAGTGATCTTGTGAAAGATAACTGCCTTCTAGCAATTTGCTGGCTTGCTATAAACCTACTAAGTGCAAAGAGAAACAGCTGTCCTGCACTGTGGTTTGAACTGGTAAGGTATATTACAGAAGTTGTGCTAAGGCCTTGGGAGCTCACTAGCCAGGGAACACATGGTGCAGTGTAGACCCATCCCTGGGGTCTCCTCTGTTCATGGAGGTTTCAACAGCAATGTTGGAGTTGGTGAGGGAAGGGGGTATGTGTGGTGGTAGTGGTGTGCTGAAGACTACAATTTGTTTCAAAGCCAAGCCCGAGCTCACTGTGGAATGAGTAATTTTAAATGTTCCCTAGCAATTTATTTATTGTCTTAATATGCACACTGACCTAATAGAAGTTTTTGGTGGGAGGATATCAGCGCCTGAATCACAAATCTGGGCAGAGGACAAAGCAAGTCACCTGTCAGAGCACTTGGAAAAGCTGCTGGTGAGGACACATATGCTAGGAGCTAGTTTAGAATGAGAAGCACTGTAGCTTTTCTAGCTAGTGTAGTTAGCAAACCAGGGATGGACTCTGACCTGAGGAATATGTATCATTGTATGGGCTTTTGACTCTCCAATTTTAGTGTACTGGTAGCCAGTGCCTTCTTTAGAATTGCTAAGGTTATGAAGGAGCTGTCATTATGAAGTAACTGGTATTCGCAGTGGTATGAACACATGGGTGATACAGCCTGTTTTTTCTAAGCATCACTGCATCCCTTCTGACATTTCCCCGAATATTGTAATGATTTATGTCCAGGCTTTGGACATGTAATTCTATTGTTGATTAGTATGATCTAGCTCTGTTTATATTCTGACTCATTTTATACTCTGCTATTAAAAGCAGCTTTGGGGCTGGTAAATGTAATATCACTGGTTTCTGGAGATTCATCAGCTCCCATCAATTTCTTTGGTTTTGGTTCATGGTTCCTCTTTATTTCTTGTCAGAAAACTTGCTAATTCCCATGTCCCTAAATTCCTACAAAAGGCTGCGTCCTCTTTGAACCCAGTTTTGTATCAAAACAGTCTGAGTTAATTAGGATAAAGGTCTATAATGAGTATGAAGCTATTTAGCAAGAACTGCATGGCAATTTTACTCAGGAAGGAAGTGCTCAAATATATTGTCTATGTCTTCACAAGTTTGTTGGACAATAAGGATGGTTAAAATTCTGTATATGAAAGCAAATTATTTTCTTAAAAGCCTCAACAAAATGTAGTATTGGTCATGTTGGCTGAATCAAGACTTAGAAAATACTTCAAAATGAATAAGCCCACTGATCTTGATGGAAAAAAAAGAAGTCAGAAAGATACAAAATAATCCATTCAGCAGCAGGTTATCTAAGTGACCTGCAATAAACATAACATAGCCAATATTTCTTCAGCTTTTAAATCAGTGGCTCATTTCACCTTCAGAAAAAGGCACTCTCATTCAGGTGTCTAACACCTCCTTTTCTTTCCAAGCGTGTTTTGTTGCAGGTGCTCCAGCCACTGCCTCAAGTGTGGGCTCAGCGCCCCATTGACAAGCCTGGGTGGATGTGCCTCTACAGAGGCATTGCTGTATTTCAGAAAAATGTTGCCATTACCACATTGACTTCCGTTCCTGCTGACCTGGTTCTCCCCTCTGTATCACACACCATAACACTTCAGGAGGGTCTTAGCTTTTGTTATGGCACTTGTGTATTCATGTAGTTTCTGTATATTTTAACACACATGCACTCAACCCCATTTGCCTATATAGAGTATCAGAAACAGCTGTTGATATTTTTTTTTTTTTTCAGTTCTTCAATGTGCCTAAAAGGGGAGCTGTAGAAACAATAAGCTCTTTACTAAGGTTTATTCAAGAGGGCATTAACAGAACCTTAGAATTTGATATAGGTCTTATCGCAGCCAGTCTCAGTCATTTACGCTAAGATATGACAGGGCTTTTTTCCAATAAACAGAGTAGTAGTTATGCTATTAAACCCCCCCATAGTTCTGCAAACAGTATGGGATAAAAAAAGTAATAAATACCTCTGTTTCACTTTGCTAACAGCTTAGAAAGTTCTCTTGCATATATAAAATTCTCCTCTCTTAAAACTTTGTTCCTCTCATGCTGTGCTTATGAAAACCCCCAAATGACATAAAAGTGAGAAAAAATAAAGCGTACAGGTATTAATATAATTAAAAGATGAGATTATCACAGGTGATTTCCCAGAGACCATTGCCAGCGCACTGCTTTCTAGTGGTGTGAACCCATGAAGTTCAGCTCTTACAAAGTACTGCCAGAACACAAACAACCCTTGCCCACTTGGGACAGAGCTGGAGGGTTGCTTCTGTCAGAGAGACCCAGCTGCTCCTGGACAGCACAAGCTGCTGTGTGCCACTGGTGGTGGGAAAGGCAATGCAGGGTGCTGGCTCATGAGGAGACTGCAGTGGTAGCCTCTGCTTTTGTGGCATTTGTCACTCACTCATGTTGTCCTCATTAAGCTCTGATTATATATTTTAAACTTTCATGTCCCCAGCTCAATTGGGTGGGGGTGAGTGCTGTCACCCTTCACATATGGTACAGGGCAGGTTGCAAGCACTTGCTCCTATAAAGCTTGGATGTGAAAGGCTGATAAGTGCCAGGAAATTTAGCAGAGGAAAGTGATCTTACCCAGCTGTTACAGCCAGGACTTGTGAATAGGAAGCACTGATTTGCCACCTTCCCTTTTCTGCATCTTATTTTATCAATGTTTATTACTTCATCTAATCCATTTTATAAAGGCATGCTGTACAGGTAGTTGACAGAAATAACAACACAACAGCTTCTCTGCCACATGTCAAAAGACAGCCAGGCACTACCAGATTGCTTCATATTAAAAAAAATAAAAACAAGTAGGCGTATAGTCCTAGAGTTCTGTGTTTACTTTTAGTACTAGCTCTGCACGCGTACTGCCATGCTACTCAGTGTGCCTATGTGAGTTACCATGTGGTGACAGACAGTTCTCATGGGGCTGCTATATGGTTTCCAAAGCACCATGCAAGCAATCTGTTTTCTTCAAAATTGTAGTCAAAACATCAATGCCTGTTGTTACCTCCAGGAAAACTTACTAGTTAGAGAGTAGGGGGCAGCATCTGCTGCTTTCAACAGGTCTCCCTATGCCACACTCTACACAATGCAGCCTCTCTTTTAAAGGCTGCTAAGGGAGGATAAAGAAACCTTACCTAGACCTATTTGTGAAGCTATCTAGAGCTGCATCACGAAATGTTTCCATCCATATAAATTTGCCTTTTTTTTTTTTTTTTACTTAAAAAAGAAAAAGAAAAAAGGTTACCTTGAAGTGGCGTAACATTACAAGTGAGTTAATTTTCACTGTAGGAGACACTGACTTTTTACAGTGTAGTTTGCAGCTCAGAACATGATATTTGGCCATCTTTGGTTACCATAGCCTTGTGAGGAATAAATGAGTGCTGTTCTAACACTTTATTTTTGCTCCTTTTCCATGTTTGCCTCAGAATGCTACAGTGAAAGTGAACATGATGATCCAGAAATAACAGACACGCCACCTCCCCCCTACACAGTCCAGCCAACACCACCTCCTTTGGTAAGTGTTACAGTAGATGGATCCTCTTGTTGCTTGTCTCTTGTTGAGGTGGTGGGCCTTCAAGAAATAACCCAAAACAGCTGTTAGAAATGTTCGCCCTGCGTGCCTGTGAAATGAGCTGTACTGACAGGAGCCTCGCACTGTAAAAGAGCAACTCCTTCAGATGGAAGACTATTTATCTTGCTGGAGAAAGGAAGGTGTCCACTCTACCTCATACACATGCTGTCTTTTCTTTACGAGGTTTTTAACACACTCCCATAACCTTGTTTTTCATGCTGCTCTTTTATCTTTTTTTTTTTTTTGTATTTTATCTTTCCTTTTTGTGACCCCAGTAACATCATTCAACAGATTTATATTTATTTATTTTGAGAGCTGTTCTCAAGACTGATGAATTTGAAGCTTCTTTTGTGGCAGTGAAGGGAAAGAAGCCTCTTATAGTGATAAAATAATAAATATCTCTGAAAAATAAAATATAAAAATTAGGCATCCTCCCAAAATCTATGCTATTTTTTTCTCTCTTGCTCTAGTGTATTTGCCCAGAATATTTCTTCTTGCCTGTGTTTAATTTCATAAATTAGAATAAACACTATGCGCCTTTATGTGTCTAATCAAATTGACTCATCTAATTATTAGCTATTTATTGCTCTATTAATCTTGTTTCTGTATTGTTGCTTTTCTCAGTGATCTCATCTCCACTTATGTGCACTTTAAGATATAAGGTTTACTGAATTCTGTGTTTAGAATGAGTAATCTAGTTTTGGATGGTAACGCAGCTGAAATAAAGAATACTGGGTTCAAGCATTTCTCTTCCCTAGTTGAAAGTTATCATTGAGGTTATTTAATAACATACTTTGATCTGTGTTATCTCACTGCATCTCATGGAAGTGAAGTGTCTTCTGCCTTGCTGGTGTAGTACAGACTCCTATATAGCATGCTGAAATGACATCCAGTAGCTGAGATGGACACAGAGGCAGTGAAGTAGGAACAAATTTGAAATACACAGATGAGCTGAAGAAGCTTGTGCTGTCAAGGGCAATAAAGAAAGGAGACATCCTGCAGAGGATTGCTTGTCTGCATAAAGCTGGGAGTGTGTGTCACACTGTCACCCACTTGTCCCCTTCTGTTTCAGCCAGATAAGGCAGTCTTCACTTCCTCTCCTGAACCAGTTGCCTAATGTTAATTACTGCAGAACAACCCACCTGGCACTCAGGGAGTGTGTGGTGTTCACTGCTGCATAAAATGTGATTCTTCATTGCGTATATTAACTAGAAGTTAAATGTGGCTGAGTGGCTATAAATAACAGGAGAAAATAGGAACCATGGCAATACGTGTCCAAGACTTATTCTGTGCCTAAGACCGATAATGAAGAGTCTTGAATTTTGTATCTCAGTGGCTTGCCTTTAAGAGACTGTAGATGTGTTTTCCATCTGCTCACCTCTGGGTGAATGCTGCATTTTTCCAGATGACAAATTTTAAACAGGTGCTGTTTTTTAGTTTTCTGTTTTTCTGGCTTCCTGTTGCTTGTCAGTCTGTTGCTGCAGGGGTGATCTCCAGTTTTCTCCTTCCCATTTGCTGCTGTTGAGTGCTGGCCACCATGTTTTAACAGGGGATGTGTGGTGCAGACTTTGAGGGGTCCAGCTTCCTCAACCTTTCCTCTAAAGGTTATCTTCCCTCCACTTTTTGCCTCTCTCAGCTGACTTCCTTTTTCCTCACCCCAGTTTAAAATCCCTTCCCTCACGGACAGAGATTAGTGTCTCCTGATTGAAGTTGCAATTTTCTCACTCCAGAAGCGACACTGGAATAAATTCCAGCTGCCATGTGTCTGTCCTATGCTCAGCTTGCGTATGTTGTGGGGAGGAACAGTTAATTGCCAATGCAGCTGTGCTTGACTTTAAGTCAGAGTCTTAAATACCTACCTCAATGGACAAATTCTGGAGCAAGAAAACTACTGGGAGGACTGGGAAAGCACAGCTTCTACTGCAAAGTCAATGTTAGGGGTAGAACTCTTGGCTGTCTCAGGGAAGGCTGGCTAAACATTGCTTGCTGTCTGTTTATTCACTGCAGAGTGTCTGAATCAAGCTGAAAGGTCCCAAACATGTGACGGATTTGGGTTGATACTCTGTGGGTACATCACTTTTGGAAGGACTGCTTGAATCTTTTTAGTTTGCTACTGGAAGGGTCACCCTGGAAATGCAGTGCAGGACCAAGAATGCCACAGGCATTATGGGTTAATTTCTTTTTATTATTTTTATTTTTTATTTTTAAGTCAGATTTCTTCTCCCTGAGGTGATTTTGCAAAATAGGAATTAGGAGCTATGAACATTTTGAAAGTCAAGCCAATGCTGTCTTCAGCAAACAGACCTTCAAACTTCTTGAGATCAACTCCAGACTGAAGACTATTAGTCTGGAAACGAGCAGCCACTCAGGTGCAGGCTACGTTACGTGTTAGAGGTGTGTGGAGATTTGTTGTCATTATATTTCTAGCACAAAGTTTTCACTTGGTGTTCTGTTCTCTGCTGACCCAAACTATTTTAAAAGTTAAAAAAGAAAAATACAGTGATCATAAGCTTTCTATATCTATTCTTGCTTTTGGGTGCTGTGGAAGAAAAAAAGCAAGTCAGGAGCAAGTAAATTTTAATATTTGTAGGAGAAAAGGTAAACTGACCATCTGCATTTTCTCCACATGTGAATGGTTTTCCAGTTTAAAAACCAGCAGCTATATTGAGACAATAGATTTTAGCAGACCCAAAAGAGCAGTTGAGGTGTTCCTTGGTCATATTTTTTCTCTAAAAATGACTAGAGACTCATTGATCTACAACGATATCCTTATGATCTGCTTGCTTAAACATCTGTTTCCTAAAATGTCTTCAAATGGAGATTTATTATTATATGAATGATTGCTAAACTTCCAAAGGAACCACTTGAGTAAGATAGGTAAACTTTTGTCATGCCAAAGAAAAAAAACCCCACAACATATGTAGAGAAAAGCAAACACATTCTGGCAGTCGTCTATACTCTCACTCACTTTTTTTGCTTAACACACAATGAAAATGAAAACTAAAATATATTCCACCCACTGAGGCACAATTTTAATTTCAATACTATTTCCTTTTGTAGGGGCAGCTGCCAGAAAAATAGAGATGTGATCTAACAACTTTCTTTTCTGTCTTTGAATAATTAGAATTAGATCATCCTCACCATGTGAGCAAGAACTTTTACTGTTCAGTTGTTTTAGTGTACAAACGTTTTAACAACTTGCCTTTGTGATAGGAGCCCTTAGATGAAATGCTTTAGGTCACTTGTGTTCCGAATGGTCAAACGCAGTTTATGACAGCATCTCCTTGTCCTTTACTTTAGGTTGCATTTGTTAAAGTTTCAATTTTAAAAATAAAAATGCACCTGAAACACAATGTTAGACCTTGTAATAGGAATACAAATTAAGTCTGGTCCCTCAGTGTTTGAGACAGCCTTGAAAGAAAAGCATTAAAAATTTTCAAAAATAAAAGAAGTGCAACAGCCATATAGTGACTGACAATGTGTTATTGGTGGTCATCATCTTCTGAACTGATTAGTAGCTACATGATACAGATAGATTAGAAGCATAGGAAAACAAATATGCTTTGCTTTTTTAATGTAAAAAGAAAATAGTATATGTTACAGCAACACTGAATAGAAGATTATATATGATAAAAAAAAAACAAAACACAACCCTGTCACTGTGGTCTAGTTTATATGAATGCATCTTATTTCTAGTTTACCAGGTTATAAATGAGTATTCTAGGCTAGCCCCTCTGCTGTGTTTACAGCTTTTCTGTGTTTCCCTAGAAACACCTCCTCAATAATTTTCAATACTTTCAGTCTAGCTATCATCTGTTTTGGTTAGTAGACAGATCTATTCTACATAGGTATTGAGAACATAAACTGGCCAGAACTGTGGTCCATCAACTCTGGCATTCAGATTCTGGTATTAGCCAGTAGCAGATGATTTGGAGGAGTAAATTCCTGCAGTAGCATATACAAGAAATCTGGCATGATGATTTCGTCAAGATTTCTGATGATTTCTGCTAAAAGCTTCACCCTGAGTCTTTGCTTTCTCTTTTCTTCCACTACTTTATTATTGTCAATAATCCTCTTAAAGGAATTTGTGTATATATTAGTGTGTTAGTGCATGTATTACTTGTGTGTTTGGCTCTCTTGGCTCATCTTTTCAGTGGTGTTTTGTGACTAAGAAGCAGACTAGTGCTAGTTCTTCATGTGTGAGTTGCTTTTGGTGACCAGATAATAGCACAATCTAGTCAATGTAAACAGCAATTGTAGACCTGGGCATATGTTTGCTTGCCTGGGAAGCTAAATACTTTCCAAAACTTTGTTCTTTCTCTCGACCTTTATTTACATGTAACTGTGCATCTATCATACCCTCACTTATTAAAATCCTATCTTCTAACGATGACTGCTGATGTCTCTGAGACATCTCCGGTTGTATGTCCTCTTGTTGAGGCAGGGTGACAAGTACAGTAAGGAGGGCCTCAGAATGTCTTCATGATTTCTTATGCGTTTCTAGTGAAGTTTTAGTTCCCTTCCAGATTCATGAATGATGAATATTGGCAGGTAATGAGCAGCACAAGTATTATACCATTCCCCATTTCTTGCCCTCTGCCACATGACTGCTTTTTCTTTCTACCACTAACTTGCCATCAGGTTACCTGTTAGCCTTCTTGCCTGAGTGAATGGTTAGCCCTGGTTAGTCCCTTGAATGGACCAGGCAAAACGGTTTTGCGTGCTGCAAAGGTCAAGGTGCTTCAGTGTTTGGGCCCATTTCTGTCTATTTGTGGTAATGACATTGGTGGATTTATTGAAAGCTTCCAGAAAACTTCATGTTCAATGATTAATTCAGAGTTTCTCTTCTGCACAGTTGATTAGACCAATAAAGGGGAAGAAAAAGTAAAGAGTGAATGTGAGTGTAAGCACAGAAGACTATAATGAACGCTATTTTTCCTTGATCTTTTATTTCTAAGCATTGTCATGTTTGTACCTGTTTTATCTTTGACTTCCTTTTGGTTTATTTTCTGAATCTACTACTGTGTAGGAGATTGAATGCTGTAACTCAGGCCTGTTTGGATGGATAATTAATCAGATTACATAATGTTTTCATCAAAATTTCAGCTGCATATCTATAAAATGTACAATCTAGGAACAGCAATAACTTGGAAACAATTTTTCTGTTTTCTCCCCCACCCTATTTGTTTCTGGAAAGCAGGATCAGCAGAAGTCTTTTTTCACCTCGATTGTATCAAATGAAGCATCTTGCTCCCTCTCTTCTCCTGAAAGCACTTTCAACTCCCAAGAGTCGTCTTCTTCCTTGACAACCAAAGTGGTTTATTCTGAGAGGCAGTCCTGGCTTGATCTAGTTAACAGCTCTGCCACAGAAGATGGTGATCAGCCTTTAACTTTCTGTGTACAGATTCACTCTGATGAACCACCAGAAACAGACTGTGGAGAACTGGCAGAAAGCCAGGAGGCTGGGCTTTCCAAATCCAGTGGTGGATATCCAAACTCTTTTTTAGGTCCGGATACACATTGCCTGGCTCTGCCAGATGCAGTAGGACAGAGATCACTAGCCAAAGGTGAGCTAATGAGAAGAGATTTTTTTGTCTGCAGAGCCATACATTGTGGGAGCACAAGGGTTTTCTTCAGCTTCCTCTCCCCTTCCTTGTTTTATGTTCTTCACTGAAGAGTTTTCCAGAGGCACATCATTTATAACAAATATTTGATTTATTAGGCATTAAATATAACCTAGTATATAACTGGTAAGTACCTACACAGCTTTTCTCAAGTTTTACCTATGTGTTAAGATCATAGCCTCTGTATAAAATTTCAAAGTAGATGTATTTTTATTAGCTTTCTTTATTTCAATACAGATGTCTTATTAGCTAGGATTGAACCAACATTTTAAGAAAGCGTGTCACAGAACTGACACCCTAAGCAAAATGGCATATGCAGGAAGTGGTGAATGTAGGGTTAGGTCAGTCCAGTTTTAAAAACAAAAGCAGCTGCATTTACTTCCAGTACATATTTCCTATTTGTTTCATTGAGCTTCATTGTAATCAAGAGGAAACAACTGCGGTCCTGAACTAGAAAGTCCATTAAGACTGGATCTTGTTTAAACAAATGGGTATCTGCTTAGATATCCTCCTACCAATATGTATTACTAAATTAAAAATGTGTCAGAGTTACAGAATTTGGTTGCTGTTACTGTTAATAATGCTCCTGCCATAGCAAGGCAATATGTCTTGCCTTTTGAGCCAAGCTGCTTCTGCCTGTATTAAAAGCAGTTGAAGCTTAAGAGGCATTTCTGGCATGCAGTGTACTGAAGTGAGAAGATGCACAGCATGCTGCCTAGAGGTAATACATGCAGAAACAACAGTGTTCTTATGCATCAGCTCTACCCATTATCCCAAATCCTTGTGAAGATTTGGAGCAAGGAGCATTGTTGTCTCAGTATAATGCAAATTAAAGGTGCATCCAAAAGCTTGGGCTTGGGCTGAAGGTAATGCAAAGGTGGAAAGAAACCATTTGTGACTCACTTAGTACTTTGGGTTTTCCTCTGTAGATGAACTAAGCACTGATTGAAAAATGATAGCCTGAGGCACATTAGATACATTGTCAGCGTCCCAATTGTTTTACAAATGCAACCAGTTAACAAGCGTTTAGTTTGTCGCATGTTTTTCTTCTTTTACAAGAAAAAAATAAAAGGAAATTGAGCAAAGTACAGATTCTATCAAAAGTGAAAATTAATTCAGAGCTTTTTGCACTCAGCTTCAGCATCTATCTTCTAGGCTGCTCTGCTAGAGACCTGCAGCAATGAAGATCAGTAAGAACTAAAACCAATAGTGTACTTTTTTTTTTTTTTTGGTGGGGCAAAAAAGATTAGGTGTTTTGAAAGCATTGCTGTGGAATCTAATTTCCAACAGTTCTGGCATTGCAAGCAGTGAAAATGCTGGAACTTGTAGAAATGGGATCCCTAATGAAAATGTCACAAAGATGTATTAAATGTATTGCTTTCTGTAATTCTGGGTGAAATTCAACTAAGTAATGCCTTAGGTACATTCAAGTGAGTTGTTGGAGTGTAGGTCATATATGGCATGATAGCTTATAGATCCTGTTTAGCAAGATTCAGTGGCTGCTCTTCAGAAATCTAAACTTTTGCTTAGAATATGGTACTTTGGTATTGTCAATGACTGTGCAATAATGTATAGGTTAATACCTTTCACCGTAGCTCGGAGGGTGACAAGTACTTTTATGGAGAGCCATAGAATTAGCATGATACATTCATAATCACAGTATAGCTTGACAGGCTCAATAATACTAACTAATAAAACCAATACAAATGTTAATCAAAGTACATTTTGGTATAGTCCTGCCCTTTGCAAGCTGGTTTTATTTTCCTAAAAATATTCCTAGGGAAATGGATTCTTCTACTGCTTACTGCTTAGGTAATGGCCAGCCCTTATTGCAGCGCATTTCCATCCTAACCAGATAGGTGATCTCTGATTGAATTACATAAATAGATCATTTTAATGGGACCATCACTATGGAAACCGTATAACCTCACTAGTTACTGTCTGTATCATAACCCATTGTTGAACAAGCAAGATATACAAAATACATTGCATTTTTCTTTCCTTTATCAGTCTGCATAGTGGGAGGAGGACAGAGCGTGCTGGTGTGTGGGACCTACCCCTTTAGCGGCCACTGAAAAAATAAATGAAATAATGTGCAGGGAGATTAATTAAACTACCTCGATTTGAGAATTTGAGGTAGAAAAAAAGGATTAGTATAAAAATAGCATATAAGTTCCAAATAAATGTTACCAAAAAGGATGTAATTCTGGTTTTGTGGCTTTTCTTCCAAGAATTTCCCCCTCCAGCTAGTTTCATTGTTATCAATGAAACAAGTATACATACTTCAGTGCAGTCTGTATTATTCGCATTTCTCAACAGTGCATTTCTGTCTGCTCATCATGTTTCAGAGTAATGTGACCACATCGAGGAGGAGACAAGTTCATCTTACATCGAAATCAGTCCTGAAAGCATGTCCTTTCTATATTTAGACGGCCTTTCTGTTGTCAGAACAGCTATTTGGTCTTTGAACCCACTCCCCACAGAACCTTCATGTTTGTCCGTGCTTCCTCCTTCTCCTTGTGAGGATAGGAAAAAACTGTCACAGCCTGCTTTATGGTCACATTCTGCTTACTAAAACCCCATAAGGAATTTTCAGTTGTAGTTGATAGGAGCCAAGAGCAGAGGAGAAAGTTCTCAAGAACTGAAGAGCGCTTTTGTTGGCAGAAGTCAGACAGGGGGGCCAGTGCGGGAAGAGTTAGTACCTAGAAGGCAGAAAGAATAGGTGTGGCCTTGTGGGAAGAGCATGAAATTATAAAAATAGTGAAGAAGCATCAGCGAGGAGTTGAAAACAATGAAAGAAAAGTTTCTCAGAGATACATGGATGAATCTCTGTAAGAGAAACTACAGATTCAACTAAATGATCATGGATTTCTTTTTAAATTAAAATTATTTAATGAAATCTGCTAAGCAGCTGTGTCTGGTGCAGGGTGCTGTACCATATGATATTTTTAATGACCTTTCCAGCCACTTTTAGTGATGTTATGAGCATTCTCCGCACCAACTACTAGGGGAGTTTATATACCAGGGAGTAATAAAGGTAAAAAAAGGAGAGCCTAGCAGTTTTGTCTTCTAAAAGATCAACATTATATTTCCATTTGCTTTGTGGAAATGTTCAATATGAAGAATTAGTATTGAGCTCTGTGTTACAGCTTGCTACGTGCACAGTAACAAAGGATTCAAAGCTGCCTGTGACACAATGAAACTAAAAGGTAAACAAGAAACAGTTGAGAATACAAACAATCATACGACTACGTGCTCTGTATCCAGAAGCTGACCTTTTCCCCTTTCAGAATGGCTAGATATGCTCTGCAGCCAAACTCCATTCTTTCCATTTCTTCTGGTACCCACTGGAACTGAAAGTATCTGAGTATGACCCATGAACACCATCTTCAGAAACTATGGTAACAAAAGGAAGGAACAGAAACTGAGAGGTTATTATAAAAGAACAGGAACATATTGCATTTATTATGGAATACTCTACTGTAATGATAACATCCTTCTTCCTTACGTTTTCTGAGGGTTTATGATCATGTTAACACCTCTTGGCAAGAAATTCTTATGGTACCACTTCTGGTTTACCTTAGTGCACAGAAGCTGGTAGAAATGATGTGTGCCGATATTTTGAAAAACATGGAAAGTTTTTTCAAGCACCACCTAAATTTTATCCTGGCTGGTTTTATGGGAAGGAGTTGATTAAATAGGAGCTGGATGCATTCAATTCTTTCTTTTCTCAGAACTGACATCCTCTCCCCTCTGGATTCTGCCTGTGCCAGTAATAGGCAGAACAGATCCTCTCATGTGCTCTGGCCCCTTTGTTCATCTGCAAAAAGTTACAGAAAATGGCTAGATCATGACTGGGACTAGCCAAGAAGTAGACCTATCATGAGAGCAACTGTGTAGAGAAACAGCTGTGTTTGAATGATTGTTTCTCATCAAAAAGGCTTTAAAAATCACAGTGAAAACTGTGGTGTTACAGTGATCTGAACTCTCTGAAAAAGAGACACTTAATGTTGTTTCCATTTCTCTCACTGTCTGTTAAAATGGCATTCCTCGCTGCTGAGTCCATTGTACTGTTATAGTCAAGAGCATTTAACTGCTGAATGGTAACTTGCTTTTGCTTTTATTTTCATAGAATCATAGAGTAGTTAGGGTTGGAAAGGACCTTAAGATCATCTAGTTCCAGCCCCCCTGCCATGGGCAGTGAATTTTCTATCACTCTCCCCTACATTTAGTTCTGTGTTTGCCAGGGGGGAGTTTACCTAGGCTATACCCATTGAATTCAATTATTTCCTGCCTTTTCTGCTGTCTAATTACATTGAGCACGGGATTTTCCCCACGGTGTCATCATATTCCATTAAAGCCTATTAACCACTATGGAGAACAGATGGGGGTAGAGGGTGGGTACATAGGTAAGGGAAAAAGCAGTTTATGTTTTTTTTTTTTTCCTTTGCTGTTCCCAGCCTGGGTACAGATTTTGTCCCTTCAGTATCAAAAGCTTTGACAGAATCGAACAGAGGTGCTGGCACAGCCACCAGAAGCTCATAAGAGTAACAAAGACAGGAAGAAGCATGTTTTTTTTTTTCCTCCTGGGATCAATACACAGTTGGAGATCTGTGAGATCTTGGAGAATGGGGGACAAGTATTTACATCTTAACTTAGATTTTGTAAAATATGCTCTGTTAGAGGCGGTTTTCAATTTATATCGCTCCTTCTGCCAAATATTCCCTATTTCTGTATCATCAATACTGGGAAACAATCAGCTTGATTTTTCACAGCTGCTTTTTGAAAAGTTCTGGATAATTTCACTTTTGTAGGCTTAGAGAACATTAAAGTTGAGATTATAGGATGGCTCCTGTATTGCTGCTGCAAGGTGGGGAATCTCAATGCCTTAATGTCTCCCACCTGGGGCAAGTTGGCTGACAAGAAGGTGGAAATTGAAAATTGAGGAGGTGAAAAGTTGGACCGTTGAACCCCTGGAAGCTTGTTCTTGTCTGTGATATCTCCTGTTAGTTAGAGGGAAATTCCAGATAAGTGGCATAAAGCCACAAAATTGTTTCACATCTCCTGAAACAGAATTCGTCAGAAGTTATTACTTGCTTGAAATATCACTTATTTTCCTCACACCAACCTAGAATATCACTTTCTTTTGAACATTACTATATCTCAGGGCAGAATTTCCCTTTTCCTCAGGTCAGCATTGGTTATTTTCCAATTTCATCTCTGTGAAGTCTGACAAAGTTAAAAAGCTATATGCTGCAGAAGTTTTCCAGAGGTACAATGAACCTTTAGCAAACTGCAAGGCTTGGAGTGAAGGGCATGGTGAAGGATACAGGAAGACTGATCCTTTCAGTGGCATCACTCAACAGAACTGATTAGTTAATACTGCCAAAGAAAAGGAAAACTGCAGAATGTGCATTTCCCCTGTGTGATTGTACAATACCTAATATCTTTCCACTGTTGTTCTTTGTTCCTTAACACTAATCATTCTATAGGTCTTGAGAGAAAAATGAATGTATTTAATCTCTAAAATAAGATAAAGAAGTGCTGTAATAGTGTTTCTGTTTCCTAACTTGCATGCCTGAGCCAGAAAGTGGCTAGCTTGAGGAGTAGTAGTGTAATAGATAACTTGCAATGTATTTTGAAGTGATTTTAAATGTGCCTGAAGTTAGCTGTGTGACATGGCTCAAAAAACTTTTACCAGAAGAGTGTTAGTGGAGCCCAACCTGCCCGTGTTATTAAGAATTTTTGTCTGTGGAATATATATAATCATAGAATCATAGAATAGTTAGGGTTGGAAAGGACCTTAAGACCATATAGTTCCAACCCCCCTGCTAGGGGCAGGGACACCTCCCACTAAACCATGTCACCCAAGGCTATGTCCAGCCTGGCCTTGAACACCACCAGTGATGGAGCATTCACAACTTCCCTGGGCAACCCATTCCAGTGCCTCACCACCCTTACAGTAAATCATTTCTTCCTTATAGCCAATCTAAACTTCCCTTGTTTAAGTTTGAACCTGTTACCCCTTGTCTTTTCACTACAGTCCCTCATGAAGAGTTCCTCCCCAGCATCCCTATAGGCCCATCATTATAAACCTTCAGAGGTTAACAAAGCTTAGGGAGGCTGAAACAGTCCATTTATTCCTTTTCACATCAGGGCCTGAGCTTGTGTACTGTGTGCTTTTTGCATAAAGTTTTACTTTGTGATGGAAAGCAAATAGTTAGTAAGAATTCAGTAGTATCATCTAGACAGCCCCAGTTTCATAGGAGGAATCCAAATCAGCAAAGCCTGAAAATATAGAACTGGTGAATGTCTGTGCTTCTGATAGGAACTTCCTCACCTGCAGGTCAGTGCTCTAACTGCAGGTGAGCAAAGGAATTAAATAATACCAAGTTCTGGGAAAATGTGCTGTGAATGTTTGAATCTGGAGGAATAAGTCCAGTCTGTGCTTAAGCCTTCAAGTTACACACCTTTATCTCTGTTATCCAACCTTAACATTCTCTCAGGTGTTTTATGGGGAAAACAAGCAAGCAAATTACAGCTAGTGATTGCTTTGTTTGGTTGCTTTAAGAGCCTTGTGAAATACATAATGCACCATTGTGTGAGGAGAAATATATTTTCTTATCACAGGCAATTTTTTTGGGCTTGTTAATTGATTGTTAGACATAACACTTCTCCCTTTCTTCCATTATCCCTCCCCGCTTCAGCTTTACAGCATCAATTTTGCGTGTTCAGTGGCGGCTTTAAGCCTGCAAAATATGTGCTTTTGCTTTCTGGGCTTGGTTCAAGGGAACTCAGGACATTGAAGGTAAAAGTCCAGATAGATATCAGTGTGACCTCAATTTATAGAGGTTTATTGGTGGTCATACTCTTTGTCATTAGCAACAGTATCTGCTATGCAAAAAGCACAGTATTAAGATCTTGTTTTGTTTTTTTCTGTGCTGTTCTAGAATCATAGAAGGGCTCAAGGCCCTCTCCAGCCTGGACTTGAGCCAGGAATGAAGCATTCACAACTTCCTTGGGCAACTCATTCTGGTGCCTCACCACCCTCACAGCAAAGAACTTCTTCCTTATATCTAACCTGAACTTACCCTATTTAAGTTTGAACCTATTACCCCTTGTCACATCGCTATAGTCCCTCATGAAGAGTAGCTCTCCCTGTTGGAGAACAACAACTCATTGTTGATCCTTGCTGTGGGAGAAGTTCACTGCTCATAAGTGCAAATTCCTTATAGTTTCTTATAAGCAGAAGAATGTGGCAGATTCCTTTCCTTCTGGAATTACCTGACCATGATCACTTCTTTGGGGATAGGACTAGTGGAATACTAAGAAACAGGAGAGGAGTTTGTGGTTACAGTCTTGAAAGAATGCAGGAGCTGAATGCGTATTTCTGGTCATCTGGTAGCTTTTGTTGGGCTTATATGACTTTGGCTCCATCTTTTTCTGTGCTGAATATTACCATCCTCTTCATCTTCACCCACAATGCATGGAAGAAGCATGTTCAGTGAGGACGTTTCCACATGCTGCTTTGTAACACTTTTAGGAAACTGATGAGCATAACAAATTAGACTTAAAAATTATCTAGAGCAGGAACTTTATGTCCCCATGGCTTGACTATTTTTTAAAATTGCTAGACAGGATCAATGGAAACTTTTTTCTTTTTATATACTTCTTAGATATTGATAAAGGTCAGTTTATCTCTCATAGTGATACTGTGTACAGTGCTGATGGGTAATGTCTACAGTAGAGTTGAAACAGTCCTGTGCAGGAGCTGGCTAATGGAAGAAACAGCTGCTTCATCCCAAGAAAGTAGGCAGGAAGCTAGTTTTATAATTATGAGCCTCATGGCATGAGCTGACAGTTTCCAGGAAATACTGCTGCTGTGTATTATGCCTTGCACTTGCATTTTTTTTTTATTTCCCACAGCTTGTTAAATATACAACAGTTCTCCTTTTCCTCCCCCAGCACTGTACCAATGTTGGATGCTATATTTAGTTCTTGTCAAGTTACAGCAGGTATTTTATAATGACAAAAAAGTGGAAAAAAGGCCAGCAACACAGTAAAGGCAAATATTTGTAGCATATCATAAACTTCTCTTGTAACCTAAGTATTTAGAAAGAACTGGGATGTAGGAGGACGCTGTTCTTTTTAAAACATAGAAAAGATAAGGAGCAATGTCCTAAGTATGCTGATATGTTGAAGCCTTTGTGCTGCAGCATAAGTGAGCAAAAGGACTTCTTTTTGTTCAGAAGAAGTTTTCTGACTGAAGATGGTTTAGAAAAGTCAATGTTTAACTTTTTGATAAAAGAAAAAAGTGCCCAGCCAATTTGACTGTCACGTGGAGGACTGCAGTTGAGAAGAAGCATCACCACTATCCCCAGTGAAATAAACCCAGATGTTATCTCAATGGATCTTGAGGGATTCTTAGGACCCTGAAATTGCCAATAACTTTAAGACTTTAGTTAACATTGAAGTAGAAAAGTTTGCAGTGCGGACTGAGGGACAAGAAGAAAGTTGCAGTCTGTTACTGAATATGGCCTACTGCCAAAACACATAACTCATATATGCCTGTTACTTTTTTAGATTCTGTCTGTTCATTTTAAAGTTATTCTATTCTGAAAAATGTCTTTGCTTCAGTTTTTATCTTATTTTAAGATTCTTCATTCTCAGATGTTTAGTAGCTTTTCCTTTCATTTTCTCTCTGTCATGGAAGACAGTGCTGTAGCTTGGGAGCCATCAGAATAATAAAGTGGAGATAATCATGCCCTTATTATAAGGTACCACAGCAAATTCTGTTCTGCGATCTGTGAAACTCAGGAGTTAGGCATTTTATGTCCCAAGGGTCTTGCTTTTATATGTTTTCTAGGGTCCTTTTATTGCGTCCTCTGAAATGTCCCTATGCTTTATTTTATTGTTCAGTTTTTTTTAAATTCTGGTTTAAAACCAGGAAACAAATTGGTACCACAAATAGAATTTGATCTGTGAGTTGCCAGGCAGAAAAGCAATTCACTTTGTGCTGCATGAAGGGAAGGGTAGATGGGTATAAACGCTGACAAAGTTGTTTTCATTCAAATGTAGCATTACTGACAGTTGTTCACTCTGTGATACACTTGGAACATGAAAGCAATACTCTACCAGTTGAAATACATGCTCATATGTGTTTCAATCATAACCTGATTCTTAAAAAAATTGAGTTTGGTAATATGTTTTTCTTATATATATTATTACCCTATAAGTTACCCTAAAAATTACCCTTAGTTTTAACTCTTATACCATGATTTTTTGACTTGGCTAAGAGCCTTCCTGATGGCTGAACTTAGCGTTTCCTGCCACGTTCATGTTCTCATATGCGATCTATATTTTCTTTGCAGATCAGGAAAAATGTGATAATGATGAGATGGAAAGACTTTACAAGTCATTAGAACAAGCAAGCCTGTCTCCCATTGGTGATCGTCGGCTGTCAACGAAGAAGGAGCTTAGGAAGTCATTTATCAAACGCAGCAAAAACCCCTCCATTAATGAGAAGCTCCACAAAATTCGAATGCTGAACAGCACATTAAAGGTGAGATTGCAAGGCTGGACAAGGAAAAGCCTGAGAGAAAGAAACAGTTTGGCTAAAAAAAGCAGTAAGGCTAGACTTAAGCCAAGCACTAATTACATATTTGCTTAAAGCCCCAGAGAATTTGGTTAAGCTTTTGAAACTGTTTTCTACTTCATTCTGAATACTGCTCCGTGTTTTGCTGTTCAGTTTGAACTGCAAGCAGAGGCAATAGCTCAGAAGGGACACTTCTCACAGAAGTTCCAGCCCACTTGGAAAATTTAATAAAGAAAGCTTCTTTTAGTTAGCTGGAAAACTTGCAAACTCAGCTGAATACACTAAACAGGGGAGCCTTAAAAAAGGAAGAGCAGACAAAGTACATTGATGATAAAGCATGAAAATGACCCTGAGCCAAAAAAAGTTTTCCTTATGTGATTATTGGAGAATGTACAGGATGTTCCAAAGCTATTGTAAAGACCTCCTGTAACTAAAATATTTTTAATAACAAAAGCATCCTGCTTTTATTTTGGAAATGTATCGTGAACTGAATGCATGGAAGGGTTCGGGGTTGTTCCATAAAAGGGCCAGTAAATCTGTCTGGAATATGGGGTTTTATGGGGCTGTTTACTCACCAGCCTCAAGTATCATGGAATTTCAAAGCCTACTTCTGAATGGTACTGAGGGAAATAGAAAGCTTAATCATAGCATTTAAATTGTAAGGAAAAGAAAGGATAATGCAAACCTGGGGCTTCACTTGTTTCATTTTGTATGCATTAGAAGCAGGAATTGAATATCTTTTTTAAAGTGCTTGTATTTAGCTTCAGGCATTATAAACTGAAAAAAAATGCATGTAAAATCTTCTATTAGTGCAGTCACTGATGTAATTGTTAGTTGCAATGGGATGCTTGGTTTTGGCATCTCAGCCTGTGTTAAAATTCCTGAAGATACAGTCAAAGGGGTGATTGGGACTAGAGGACTTATTTCTGGCTCCGTTTGAGACCCGGTGAAGTCTTTCCTTAGTATCAGAGTCTTAAGTGACATAGTACTGACTAAAGCAGTATTCACCTGCACCAGTAAAAAAAGTGAACCCATCATATTAGTTAGTTAACAATAGTCAGAAAATATTAGAAAGTTAGTTTATAACATATGCTTATTTTATGGGACAGGAAGATAATATAAAAACATATTACAAAGTGTTCCCTCATAAGAGCCTTCTTAATAAATCTAAGAACCAGTTAGTACAAAATGAGTTGTATGGTCTTGTGGGGCAATCAATTTCATTAGTATGGAGCTATAAAGAAGCTTTACTGACAGACATGAACAAGGAGAACAGCATTGAGCATGGGAGTATTATATAAGTTGAGATTACCAGTATTTATAACCTTAGGTTGTCTAACACTTGCATTTAATACAGAAAAATAATTTTTGGAGTGTGCATAATGTATAAAATGTGTTGATCTTTTTTTTGCTTTCTCCAAACTAAGAAATTGGAGTATCGACAAGACAAATATAGTGCAGAAATTTTCTCACAGAGTTCTATACATAGCAGTGTTTAAGTTAGCCTGTCTGGAAGGCAAATGCCTGCAGTGAGAAATTGCTATATTTTTTGCATCAGTGGGACTCTGTGCTTTTAAAGTCAATTTTCTTAATGTGTTACATGAGACATGAGATAATTGGAAATGATCTATTGGAAATTGAAAAATCAGGATATTTTCACATCTGACCCATATTTACTCTGCTTTAATTAAAGCCCTATTAATTTGAGATGTGATTTATGCAAGATTCAGTGTAATTTTAATGTTGGACTTTTGACTCCACATCTTTAACAACAGCTGCCACAATATATCATTAACAAAACATGCTTTGCATAGCTTGAATGAAAGGAAGCTGTGTGCAAATGCATCACGGTCTTAAGGAATGTGGGAAATAGATTTAATGGTACAGGAAAAATTCTATGGCATTGATTTTTGTCACCAAGTTGTCCACTGAAAATATTCTTCCCAACCTTCTACTTCCATGCCTCCTCTTCTTCTTTTAGGCCAACTGTGCATGTCTCTGCATCAATGCCAGAAGCCTTCTTCCTTCTTACAAAGATCTTCTTACAAGGCTTCTTCTCTAGGTCTTAGAGGGTAGGACCTGTATAAGTTGAACAAGCTTTTGTGTTTAAAAAGAGAATCAGGCATAAGAGGAATTAGAGTACCTGATAATTCATTAGATAAATAGTGGGATGTGGATGGGTAAGCAGTCAGTTGCTACTATCAGGGAACTGTTGTGAATTTATAGGAATTTATTCAAGGTGTTTTCAAGGCAGCCACTAGCACAGATTGTCCTTAGGTGTGATAAAGCTGGTGGCAGTAGAAGATGGTTGGAACTATGCCACTGCTTTTGGAGATTGGAGGGGAATGGAGATGAGCAAAAGCAGTAAGAGTTTGTTAGTACAGCATGTTGCCTCCATTAAGAAACTGTAGCTGCTAACTATGGCTTATTTATCTTATGGTCTGCTGCATGGATAAGCAGCAAGGGCAGGAAAAGTAGGGTGCTTTGTTGTATCAGAAAATGTGAGGATATCATTAATATGAATATCCAAAAGGCGAGTGCAAAGAAGGCAGAGCCAGGCTCTTTTCAGTGGTGGCCCAGGACCAGAGGCAATGGATGAAAACTAACACACAGGAAGTTCCCTCTGAATATCAAGAAATGCTTTTTTATGGTAAGGGTCAATGGGCACTGGAACAGGTTGCCCAGAGAGGTAGTGGAGTCTTCATCCTTGGAGATATTCAAAAGCCATCTGCACATGTTCCTGGGCAACTTGCTCTAGGTGGTTCTGCTTGAGGAAGGGGATTGGAGCAAGTACCCTCTGGAAGGCTCTTCCAATTTCAACCATTCTGTGATTCTGTGACATAAAGGGTCTCAGTGCCCCTATATTAGTGACTGCTCATGTCTTACAATTGAACCAGGGTGCTTGCAACATATGGTCTGAGCTGCTTTGTTCTGAAAGTAGAGACTAGATTTATTAGTGATAGCGGGTGGTAGACGTATTAGCAGGCATGTGTCCTAGACACGCTACTTCCAGTGTACAGATTATATCCAAAATTATTTTCTGTGTAGCTGACAGAGAAGAGACATTTATGATTTCTTCAGTGAATAAGTATTTTTTTGAGTAAGTTGGAAATGGTGTGAAATGAAGAAATAAACATTGTGTCTAGTGTAATGCAAGTACTAACTTGTAAGACAGCATAGCAGTGTCTAATTTTCACGTGAATCCTCTCTAATGAAGCTTTGCTAAGAATTCTATAAAGCAATCTGCATGAAATCAAAATTTGGCCTTCAACTGGGATGGATTTCTGCTGTTG
This sequence comes from Forpus xanthops, assembly GCA_032466535.1. NCBI lineage: Eukaryota > Metazoa > Chordata > Aves > Psittaciformes > Psittacidae > Forpus > Forpus xanthops. Next base: position 26,287 of record JASSUY010038716.1, read on the forward strand.
ATTTAACTTCAATCTAAGATCTGAAAATGGGAACAAGTTGCCAGGAGAATGGACAATTGCCACTTCTTCTTGTGATATGTTTCTCTAATGTTCCCAGATTGGTTTTGGTCTGGACAATGAGCTTGATTTTTTTCTGCAGGAAATAACCACTTATTCTCTTCCTAGTGTAAGGAGCATGACCTGGCCACAATTAACCAGTTGCTAGAGGACCCAAAGTTGACGGCAGTGAAGTACAGAGAATGGAGGAACACAAACATCATGCTAGTCCAAGACATTTATCAGCAGCAGGAGGCCCAGGATGTATCCACAGAGAATAGCGAGGATCAAGAGATGACTCCACAGCTTATCGCTGAAAGCTCTATCTGAGGCCATGTTTGAAAAGATTCATTGCAAGATTTTCCTTCATGGGTCTTCACGTACAGGCACTTTAAACTGCTGCATTTTGAAGCTTGTTTTTTCCAAGTGTTCATTGAAAGGAAAACAACCGCTTCTCTGAAGCTTTAATACCTCTTGCAAAATTCATTTCATGTCAAAAGGGCAAATACCCCAGATTAAAAAGACATGCCTGAACCTGGGCTAAAAAGACTACTTTATGAAGAAGCGAAGAAATGTTTTTCCATCTTTGGAGAAGTAAATGAAATATGTCCAAATCTTGGAAGTCACAGAACTGTGTAATATGTACACCATAAATGTGAGATCTTTGGGGTTGTTTTAACCATGTAACTTACCTTTAAAAGAAGCTAACACAATGCCAGCAGGATGTAGTCTACTCTACCTTTTTACCTTGTAAGATAACCTGATGTATGCATTTTCATCTCTACCTTCACTTTCACAACTCTACAAGTTTAAACTCAGTCAAGTAGAATAGTAATTATGCATGAGTTTATACTACAAACATCTGTCAGGCACCTGATTTGTTCTCTGCCTCTGTTTTATGTGTTTCAAATTTATGTATGGACAAGACCAAGGTATTGCTTTTCTACGTGAAGAAGAGAAGGTCTCTCAGTGCTTGCTAACATGTAATTTACTCTTCAGTGAGGCAGCTAATGCTTCAACAAGTTTTAACTTTTCTTATGGACTTGGCAGAATTCCTTGGAAGATCATTTTCCTCCTTATTTTTTTGACCATTGGGAACATATGAGGTACAAGTTCATCCCAGATTCCTACTTAGGAAGGTGATCAAATTCACAAGGCAGAAGCTAAATAGTTAAATTCTTGATGTGGACCTGAGAGTGTAAAACAGAGCTGCAAATATTTTTGTAAATATATGTCATTTTATGGCTTACATGAATGTGACAATGTATTGTATATATGTTTTATTTATATATTTATATATGCTAATTTCTTGATGTAGATAGGCACATAAGGACCAGACCCACCCAGATGAGAGTGCTTACAGGTTGACTTGAAATGCTTCTTTGGTTTTTATTCCACTATGTACCACTGTAATGGTTCTACAGCTGAGATTACTCTGGGACAACTGTTGTAACTTTTCCTTCTGTCTTTCTAGCTTTCAGTTTTAGATGAAAAAAACTTGTATAACTTAGGCCAGGTAAATAAGTTTTCTAGAAAGTTTCATAATTTAAATTGGAGCAAACAATTATGCTAAGAAGTTTGCTGTAGGATCATAATTTTTTGACTTCATTGTCCTCAGTAAGCCAAACCAAACCCTAAGCTTGAGTTTCATCCTTCTCATTTTCTGCATATACGTAAATATGAGGAACTTTGCAGAGTGCCAAATATTAAAAGGCAAGAATTAGCCCTCCATCCTCAAATTAATATTGCTACAGGAACTGTGGCTATCTACTATTTGTAAAGATATTCTTTGCCATTTTTTTTCAACACAATTTATCTTTTAAAGCAAAATACACTATACAGATGCAACCATATATTCATTAGTCTTTATACGTTATATGTTTTGTCATAGCTTAACTGAGAAAACAAAAAATAGTGTTAGATGTAACATGTGAAATCTTTTCCACCTATATAGTAGTAAGTCTGACTGTTGATACTGTATTTTTAACACACAGCAGCTTTCTTTTTGAAATAGTGGAATTGATGTCCCCACGAATCCAAAAATGGCAGTTTAAAGCTGTGCTGTGTGAGAACTGAGGAGCAGATGATAAGCTATGAGAAAAGGAAAAGAGAAGGAAGAATGTAGGCTCCTTTGTTACTGGCTTTAACGGCAGAGGGTCAGGGGAAGTGGGGGCTGGTTGAATGCAGAAGCTGGGCTATGCTTGCGACAGCATCATTGCGTCAGGTATAAAAGGGCTTTGGAGTGTCAGGGTGAGGACAGATAGTTGGGTCAGAACTTACTAATTGGGGCTAATTTGCTGCTGGAGACCAAATATTAGCTGAGACCTGGAAGTGGGTGACAGACTAAATGGAGAAGCAGAAAAAAAAACAGGCTAAAAAGATATTGTTTTCAGAAATTCATCATTGACCAGTGATTTCATCACTTCATTAATTCAAACTATATAGAAATTAAGCAAGCTCAGGACTTGGTGTAATTTGATTTAGAATAATCTTACAAAACAAACCCTTTTTTTTTAATCTTTCACCATTCCCAGAAGACCCTCTGGACAGTGAGTGTCTTCCTCCTAATTGAAATTCTTCAAATTCTTCAAAGCAGATGTGCAAGTGGGAGAGGGATAGCCCTGAATTTAACATGACATTGATTAACTGCTAAAACCACATGGAAAATTAGGAGTGACAGGGATTAATCTACTTGGTCCATCTCAGTTTTGAGTACATGGTGCTAAATAATCGATGAATAATGGAAGTCAAATTACACATACATTTTCTCTCACAAGCGTGAGTTTCTAATAAAACAAAGCGTGTAAGCACCTTTTTTCTTCAAAAGCATCTTCACTTAGATCTTAAAAACAAGCACACATTTAAGTGACTTGTCAAACTGGGTCAGATTAGTCAGTGCCTTGCAGTTCTGAGCGAAGTCCTAGTCAGCTCTGCTGAAGTAGATTTGCACTATACAAAGGAAAGCATTATGTAGTCTGCAAGTGCTGTGTTTGCTCTTCTCACACTGTGTTTGTATAAGCATATACAAAAGAGGTTTTCCAAATATAGAGACAGACAAATGTCTTTGAACTGCCCAAACTTTACTGTTGTTTTTGACAGATTACATAGCCTAAATTAACTTTTAAATTACTCTTTTTCAGATGGTCAGTAGATACTTATTGTTGAGCTATCCAGGTTTTGGAAACCTGCTGAGGATGGGTTGTATCACCTTTGTAGAAAAGAACAGAAAATTCTTGACTGGGGTTACTTTAATGCAGGTCTTATTTTAACAAATTTCTGTGTGTTCAGGAAAACAAATGTATGGGGTTTATGCTAGTGCATTGGTGGGGGGTCTTTTTTCATTCTCTTCTACTATTTAGGTCCAAAACAAATCTAAATGTGGGAAATGCAAAGTAAAAATTGTAGCAAAACAGGATTCATTTCACAGCATTGCTAATCAATGTGACAGTTTTCACTTGATTCTGGGTTCATCACAAGGGGCTGTGAAAAGAAGAGAAAAAACACAAAGAAAGAAGTGTGCACAAGCTGACAGCTACGACTAGTGATGCAGCGGGGAGCCACCTTGGCAGGAGAAACTCGAACAACTTTGTGCTCTGCTCAGTGACACTTGAGGTGAATGGCATCTGTTGGTCTGAATTTGGAAGGCCTGCACTATATTGACTCATAGTGTACAGAAACTGTGCATCTCTTGTGAATGTCCAAATGTCTTTAACCATCTGTTCAACCATCTGCCTCATGGGACTTGTTTTATATACTTTTTCAGGAAAAAGTGTGTGCATAGATGTGTGCACATCTACAATTACTCCTTTATCAGTGAAGCCTTCCGATACTAGTGCAGGAAGTCCAGCTATGTAGATTTTGGAGTAGCTAATGACAATATCTAATTTCAGTTGGTTTTACAGCCTGTCTGGTGACTTTTCTGGAAATCGAATCTCTCTGTTTTGTTGGTGTAAATCTCGCGAGTTAGCAGAATGAGTTGAGATCACATTTCCTTTCCTAAGATGGGAGAGGTTTCATATGGGGACTGTGAATTTTTTCTGCATCTAGTTCAGATGATTTATTCCAAACAGGGTTTCACCTGAAACAAGAATAAATAGGAATAAATAATGTGCTAAACCTTTTTTTACCTTTCCCAAATAGCTTTATTTTTTGGAGAAAACCTTCATAATGAGAGAAAAGGCTGTTATGGGACAGCCAAGGAGGGAGGGGAAGAAAAGCAGTGGTATTTTAAACTACTAGAATTTCAGAATTTAAAATTATTTCTAACTAGAAAAAAATTATGGGTATACTGCATCTATTATGTGAGTCTGTAAACTTACATGTCTCTTACAGATGTAGTATAATATAAAAACTTGTATTTTTTGATTCTTAAAGTAGCAAGGGAGTCCATGTAAGCATACTTCTATGTGAGGAAGCCACTTTCTGCAGTTGAAGTTTGGGATTTGGGCTTTTTGTTGTTTTGCTTGTTTGGTGGTACAAAAGTGACCAATTGCAATGAGGTCGTGGGCTTACTTAATTTGTAAGACATGTCTTTCTGCTAACAGGAAGCCAAAGTGGTTTTCTTGTAGTAGTAAAGCCAAAGTGGTATTTCCTGTTTTATGTGGGGCATTTTGAAGCAGCAGACATTTTAAGATGTCAGTCAGTATTTTCTTGGCAGCTTGAAGGTTTATCCCATTTTGGTCTGCTTCAAGCTGTCACATTCCTGCATTTTATAAACAGGCTTTCTTATTAACAAAACCAAAAATTGAGATGGAAAAAAAAAACCCAACAGAAAAACAGAACAGAAAAGCTTTTTCTGAGCTCAAATCACGCTGAAATTCTTATGTCAGGGCACAAGGGTAATAGGACCTTATCTTGCTAAAAGCTGGGCACTGCAATGGTGAAAAAAGATTGTCAGGTGCTGAGAAGAGTACTACGTTCCTTGAAATTTGCTATGGGAGAAGTTCCAAGTCCTCTCTGCTCTGAAATAAAAAAAAAAATAATGCTTTTCTAATTTATTTCCTCCTAGAAAAAAAAAAAAAAAAGGGAGTGCTTTATAAGCTGGCAGAAAGGTAAAAATGAAATATGCATGTGATTGATATTTTATCAACCTTGATGTATTACCTTGAAATGGTTGACTCTAGATGACAGCCTTTAAAGCAGAAAATCTGTTTCTTTGGGAAATTCCTGTAGCTACTGTGTTATCTTGAGGCTTATTTACCTAATGGTCTAAGTGAGGTCTGTTTTGAGGATGTAGATGCATGGCTTTTTTATATGATAGATGGCTTACGTTATCATACCATAGCTTAGGACCCATGTGAACTCTTAACATTCCCTGTGTCTTAGATGCCTTAGGACCTACCCAAATTATTCTGATTCTTGAAGTTGCTCATGGAAATTTTACATTCTCCCACCTAAAAATAAAGAAAAGAGGATATGAAAATGTCTCCCACTCTCACGGGAAGAGAAAGTAGCACTAGTCTAGCAAAGATTCAAGTAAGTTACTTTATTTATGAACATTTAGCAAATTAACTCACCTGGTGAAATGACTTACATGTACAAAAATAGCAGTACTCTTGTGTAAAGCTTTCAGTCCTGAGGACTGGCCAAAAAGAAGAATGGGGGTGTCTATTCCATTACCCCCTGTGTAGACAGGGAAAGCCACACACTGAGGAGTACTTGCAGTGGTATCTGTTAGAGAGCGGAAGGACCAGTAGCACCATGAATGTATATGGAATCTCAATTTGGTATTCAATCTCCTAAGCCTATTTTCCCCTCTCTCCCTCACTGGTTTCAAACTCAGAGCACAATGTTGGCAGTCAACGCTGCCTTTTTACTGCTTGTTGCCCACACATGTGACTTGATTTTAATGGAATGATACACACATCTTGCAAAATGAGAGCCTTATGTTTGCACTTGTCAATTAAACACTGAAATGAGAGAATAATTTGCTCAGCCTTTTTTTTACTTTTCACTGTGAATTTTTCAGTTTACTGGTACATAATAAGGGTTTGCTTGTTCTTTAAACAAGCAATTTCCCCTTGAGACTAATATTACTATAAAGCTGACCAATCTGGAATGAGGAAGAGTCAATAAATCGTTTGACTGAAGAATGCCTTAGAGTCTTTGGTAATGTCATTTTTGAAACTGTTGTTAAATTACTTAATTCCCTTTGCTTGGTTGTTGCATCCACCCTTAAGGATGGATGGTGTCTTCTAATAGGCATGAACATTCTTGAATTTTTATTGTGTTTTTTTTTTTTTTTTTTTTTTAGCTCACAGATCAGCCAGTTTCAATTAAAAGAGGATTGGAATCTTTGTCAAGGGAGTTTCAGTTTAGCCAGACTGGCCAGCTAGATAGCAGCACAGAGTAGGTGTGTTTCCCAAGAAATGAGCTTGTCTAAGGGCTTGGCTGCTTTGAAAGAAGAACATCCCTGTCCATCTCTGTTCCCCAATCTCCTACATGTTCCCACTGCTTGCCTTGGGCTAATCTGCTCATCATTTGGCACCTCTGTTATCTTAAACATGTCAGGCAGCAAGGAACAGGCACAGCAAGCTGGATAGTTAACTACTGTGGTAGGTGACAGTTTCAGTGCCTGCCAGAGCCCTCATGAGGGAGGCAGCTGTATTGTGTAGGCAGAAGCAGAAGGAAAAATTGCTGCATAAACAGGAGGAAAGAAGGGACTTCTTTTAAGAGCAGAGCTATGGCTTCACTTTCACCAAGTGATGGTTTCCCTTTTTTCCTCCTGCAATACATGGATATGAAGACAACCTCAGGGAACAGTTTTCAGGTGGGGTGTAGGAGCCTGTGCTCGCTCTTTTCATGCCTCATACGTGGCCAAATATTTTGTTTCTGGTCCAGAAAACAAAACTCTACAAAAAACAGTGCTATGTTTCCTTAGGCTTCTTCTTATATGTTTGTTTCAGGGATGCTAGAGCAGGCATGAAAGAGGCAGTAGTTGGGGCTGGAGCACCATACGTGCACCCCTTTATGATAGCTATGAAACTGCACCTCACTGGCTTGAGCTGCCTCTTGTTTTCTTCTGGCTTTTGGTTCACACCCTGCTCTGCAGTACAAAATATAACTGGTTCCAAAGTTTTTTAAGGTTAGATATGAGCTGCTCATCATAATATTGTCTGCTTAAAAAGCCTGCCTGAGCTTCTGGGCAGTCTGTGTGAGCTTGGGATCAGTATGGCAACAGCAGAGGGCAAAGGTGCTATTCCTGGCATCTGACCTTCTCTCACCACTTCACATTTTGGAAATGCTCAGTCATCATTCTTATGATATTATCATGGGCTGGTTTACTGCTGGAAGAAAGTACCTGCTGTCTGGGGAAAAGTCCCTTTATTACCTTCCTGAGCTCAAGAAGTGACTTAGTTGTCGCTAGGGGATGTTTAAAATTGTCTGATAGAAGCCTTGGGAATACACAGGATACTGTGCACAGTGACAAACTGCTCTGTTATTTTGATGGGGGAAACGTTTACCTTTCCTCCTCCCACTTCTGGGCAGAGTGTTGTCAGTCTCGGCAGATACACAAGTTTTCCTTGTACCGCCGGTGGGAAAACACAGCTTCCGGCAAACGGTCTCAGTGTTTTCCTGATGGAGAAAAGTGATCCCTCAGCACAGCCTGGTGGCTGCTGGAGAGACAGCAAGCGAGGGAGAAAATCACGGGTTTGTATGGCAGAGGGGAAGTAGTCGTGTTCCTGCTCCAGGTGTGATGGTCTCAGTCTACATCTAAGCAAGTTTTACAGTGAGGTGACAGCACTTGCTGCATGTGGAAAAATTGAGCTGCTGTCTGGCACGCCGGCCCTCTCCAGACTTGAAACCAAGCCCAGCCTGAGGATAAAGATGCTGTTAGAGGAAAAGCAAGTTAATGCTTGAGGGGCAAATGCAGGCATTGGGAAAGGAGAGGTGGTCAGTCTGGGGGGGAAAAGGGGTAATTATTGCCTGTGGAAAAATGAGAAGCATGAGATCAGTGCAAATCCATAACTTGCCATACAACTAATTCCTCAGAGGGGATGATATTTGTATCTGGTTATTTAACATCCATGAATCCTGGCTAGTAACTCGTTAAAGATGTCCTGCAGACCATCCTAAAAGATGAGTGTTGAGAGGTCAGAGGCTGTTTTGTGGAAAATGCTCTCCTGCTGGTATTGGGGACCACAGCATGATTCTGACTCTGTCCCTCATGAAACGTCTATGCAAGGCTGGAAGCCTTGGAAAAGCCATATAAGACAGAGGCATCTCCAAAGTCCTCAGCCCTTGTAATGGCAGCTGTATCCTGGTAATCTACAGGCCTATCTGTGCACTTGTGCCCCTGTTGCTGAAGCAAAAGGTATGTTTTTCAGACAAGTTTTATTAAATCTTATTTTTATTACAGACAGTAAATTCAGTTCACCTTGGCTAGCACTTAGGTACATAAATTATAGCAGTGATGAAGATGACACAGGTAGTGGTGTTCTTTCCTATGTAATTTGAAAAAATAGCTCTATAAATGCCAGGAGGAACTCCAAATAACATTTCCTGCTGCTGTAAAATACACATATCACCTTTCCAACTTGATGTGACAGTTCATTATAAGCATCATTTATTTTCTGTGAAATAATTTATTCTGCTCATCTTGTGGATGACAAGTTGAGTCAATTCATGTGGCTGCTTCTTATGTGCTGTTTCTGAACTATGTTTATAACACAAAAAAGCATGAATTATGGTGCTGATATTGATTGGAAGAAGAAGGTGAGAGTCTTGGGACTGAGGCAGCAAACAAAGCTCAGCACTTTGGAGATGATGACACAAACTATGTATATGTTTTGAAAAGGGGATGTGGTAATCTAACTCCTGAAACAAAGGAAGGAGTCCAGTCTGTCATGGGTTCAGCAGCAGCAGTCATTTTTCTCTTTTTCATAGTAGCTGGTGCAGCACTGTGATTTTGATTTTTGGCTTGGGAACAGTGCTGATAACACCAGTATTTATAGTTATGGCTGAGAACGTTTAGGCTGGACAAGGACTTTCTGAGTTTCATGCTCTGCCAAGGAGGAGGGGAAGCCTGGAGGAAGCCGGGAGGAAACAGAGACAGGGAACCTGATCCAAACTGATCAAAGAGGTATTCCATTCCCTAGCACGTCATGCCCAGGATGTAGAAATGGAGAGGAGAGATCCAGAAGGGGTGTGTGTGTGCACGGCATGTTCGGACTTGGTATGAGGTGATGGGGGTGCACTGGGTGGTCTGGCTTGGTATTAGGTGATGGGGATTAATGCTTGGTCGGGCTGGGTGGAAATTAGTTAGTGAGCTGTTGTATTTTTTCCATGTATTTCCCTGGTCATTATTATTATTGGTGGTAGCAGTAGTGATTTATGTTATACCTTAGTTACTGAACTGTTCTATCTCAACCTGTGGGAGTTGCATTCTTTCGATTCTCCTCCCCATACCCCCTGACTGGGGAAGAAAGAGGAGGGAGTGAGTGAGAGAGCAACTGCATGAGTTTGAGGGCCTTAAACCACAACACCAGTCCCAGGAGGAACCAGAGGATTGATGAAGGCATAGTTTGTTCAACAACAGGAAGGTGTAGACTGGTTTGGGAGCATGATTGCTTTAATGATAGCAGGACAACCTGGTCTTGTCAAACCCTAGGCAGGTCCAGATGTGGGGCCAAAGGAATGAGAGATGGTGTGGCCAGACCTTTCCTCCAGATGTTAGCACCCCTGTCTGTTCTCAGATGTGATGCTGATTTGGGGATCTGGTTCCAGCTTATATCTTCTGATCTGGTTCGTCATTTTTATTTCTTGAGAACTCCTGCAGTAAGGTGCAGGATGGCAGTGGCCAAACTGCCTGGTTTAGTGGCCTTGTGGACAGCAGAAAACCCCTGGATTACAACTGTATCCAAGGCTGACTAGGGTTTCTTGGTTTTATTTCATTTTTGGTCCAATTGATTCTGCTGATACAGGTTAGTCTAAAACTAAGAACAGCTTTTGTGTCAGAGAAAGTATAAGTTAATACCAGGTGTAAGAGAGGGCACAGAGGTAAGCACTGCATCATGCAGCTATCTTTGCTTTGTTTCTAGCTGTGGCCTTGATATGTGCTAAGGGGATATTTATAATTTAACATAGACTGTGTCAGGGCTCAGGATAGAAATAATTTAGGATGTCTGTTACTAAATCCTTTATGAACAATTGGGATGGATTTAAGATAGAAGATCCAGAGGTAGGCAGAAACTTGTCTCCAAGGTTGCGTTCAGTGTGGCATAGTAAGAGCTGAAGGTAAAGATTATTTTCTAGGCAGCAGAGAAAGCTCAGAAGATGTTTTAGGGTTAGCAAAGGCTTCTTCCTTTCTTCTAATTTTGATTTGGGGCTGAGTGATATTCTCAGATTAGGGTGACAGCTAGTGTTTGGGTTATAGTTAGTCCATGTACTAATATTTGCTTCTCAGGCTCAACCCAAACTAGGCCTGTTCTACTTGTGCCCTAATTGTAATAGCTTTAAATGTAACCTGGTGTCTCTTTCTAGACACAGCACTGTTGCAGGCTGATCAGTCTTTGACCATATGAATGTGTTAATAAGTAGGCAGACACTGAATACAGGTCATGACTCTCCAACTTGTGGTTTTGTGTTCAGTGAATTGTTTACAATTGTTTCATATAATTGACCTGAAACCAAAAAAACATGTAGACTATATGTAAGTTTTTGTATTTCAAAAAAGTGTCCTCACCATAAGCAGCATAGCAAATGGCACTGGGTGTGTTGATAAAGAATGGCGAGGACATCCCAGCGGGATTCCTGGGCACAGGCGCTGCCTCAAAGCCAGCACCACAAAAGCCTTTCTCCAGGGGATGGAGGGTGAAGGGGCAGCAGCAGGGCTGTGGTGGGCAGGGCTGTGGGGGCCCCATCACCTCTGCGTCATAGTGCCACCACCCAGCAACGCAGCATCACAATGCTCTGGGGCAATATAAGGCAGCACCCTCCCGTGTCTCACTGCCAGAGTGCCCAGCGCTGCCACCAGGACCGAGCTGGCAGCCTGAAGGCACCCAAGAGAAATTCCTTTAGGCACTGATGGAATTCCTTGGAGGGGCTGAGGGAGGAAGGCTGTTCGAAGCTGATGGAAGTTCTCTGTTGCAATTCCAGCTCCTGGAGGGGCCACGCTCACAGAGCATCCAATGGATGGATGGATATCTTGCTTCAGTCTTTGGGGAGCTCGCCGTCCTCATCTCCTGGGCAGATAGCAGCAACAGCCATAAGAAATAGGGTCCAAAGATGGCCCAGTGCCCTCCCCCACTGCCAGGCACAGGAAGGATTTCTACCTCCAGGGTTCATCAGGCCAGTGGCATTTTGCTGTTGTTGGAAGCCCCTGAGAAGGCTCCTGGTGGCAGCAGAAAAGGTAGTGCCAGTGTCCCCTTAGGGGCATAACCAGCCTGCGGACCAGGAGCAGGTCTTGCTCAGATGCTCAGGGAGCAGCTGATCGCCAGCATTGGGGTCAGGAAGGAATTTTCCCCTAGGGCGGCGGATTGGCGCTGGTCCTCGGGGTTTTTTGCCTTCCTCTGAGCACTGAGCATGACCACTTGTCAGGGTTCCTCCAGTCCTGGTGCTCTGGGTTATTGCCTGGTGCTCATGCACCACGAATGTGGCCCCTTGTGTCCTGCAGCTAGGGGAGGGAAGGCTTTTTTCTCCCCAGGGTGGACCAGCAAGTGTCCCCGGGGTTTTTTGCCTTCCTCCACAGCCGAGCACAGCCCCTTCATGGGGCTCTTTTGGGTTATTTTAACTCCCAGGGTGGCCCAAGTGTGGCCCCGGGACTTGCTGCTGTCCTCTGTAGCCTTGAGCACCACCCCTAGTCAGATCTTCCCCAGCCCATTCTGGCCGAGCTCTTCCTCTGCTCTCACACCACCACAGCACCGCTCCATACCTGGTTTTCCTTCATCAGCCTGCAAGGGGTTTTTTTCAAGCTAAACAGAAGGATGTGTCAACCTGCTGCTGGCTATGCATGTGCATTGGGTTAAGGCTTGTGGGTATCAGCTCTGAAAGGTTTAGAAAAAGAATACATAATCTAAAGGAAATTAGACTAGGCTAAAATTAACTGAACTAAGCTAAGCTTAACTAAATTAAAGCAACTTTATTCATAAATAAATACTCTTTCCACCTGTAACCTTTCTGATTTGTTCTTTGAAAGTATTTTTGGTGCTGAAATTCCTTTGGCATTTAGGTAAGCAACGGTCTCATCATTATACAACACTGGGTGTGGAATGTCATAAAACAAAATGGAAGAGAATGGAATAGTACAGAAGAGGATGGAATCAAAAGGAACAGAACAGAACGGAACAACTATGTGATATTATGTGTTTAGAGTCATAGAATAGCTAGGGTTGGGAAGGACTTTAAGGTCATCTAGTTCCAATCCCCATGCCATGGACAGGGACACCTCACTAATCTATGTCACCCAAGACTCATCCAGCTTGTCCTTGAATACTGTCAGGGAGAGAGCATTCACAACATCCTTGGGCAATACATTCCAAGTGCCTCACCACCCTCACAGTAAAGAACTTCTTCTGTATATCTAATCTGAACTTCACCTGTTTAAGTTTGAACGCACTACCCCATGCCCTGCCACTACAGTCTCTGATGAAGGGTCCCTCCCGGGCATCCCTATAGCTGCCCTTCAGATACTGGAAGGCTGCTGTGAGGTCTCCACTCAGCCTTGTCTTCTCCAGGATGAGCAGCCCCAACTTTCTCAGCCTGTCTGCGTACAGGAGGTGCTCCAGTCCCCGATCATCCTCGTGGGCCCTCCTCTGGACTTGATCTGTGTCATTTTTATGTTGAGGACCCCAGAACTGCACACAATACTCCAAGTGAGGTCTCACGAGAGCAGAGCAGAGGGGCAGCTTGCCGGCTACACTTCTTTCTATGCGCTGCTGCCTCCCCTCTCATTTACTGTCTGACAATGAAGCTGCCACCTCAGGGGCAGCCAGAGCAGAGCTCCAAAGCAGGGACCTGGCCATGTTTTCCCCTCTCAGAGTGGTACCATGCCTGCTGGCACTGCTCCCTGTGAGTCCCTCCTCGCCTCACTGGACATGCCTGGGCGCCGGGGGGTGGGTGGGGGGTTGGGGGTGAAGGGGAGTGCTCAGGGCTGCTTTGGTAGTTGTAGAGTGTTGTCAGGTCTCATTTCCACACCAACACAGATAATGGTATTAGCAGGCTTGTTGGCAGTGATACATAAAGAATGGAAATTTGGAAACAATGCCTTACAGGAAGAAAATTAAGAAGTGATAAGTGTTTAATTTAATGCATTAGAAGTAGAAAGGTTTCACAACTGTCTCCTTTTTCTTAATGAGGTTGAACCTCATGCCAATTCAGATGAGGGTCCCAGTGATAAATGCGTTGAACTGCCCTGGAGAAGTGTGCCTCTTTGCCTTGAATTTACTCAAGGGAAAAGTGAGAGAATAAATTCACTAGATCAAAGCTATCCCTCTAAGAAGCATCTCATACAAAACCACTATCCAAGAAAGTGGCTTTTTTTACATGCCCTGAGCAAAGACACCTCAAAACCAAAAGACAAATTAGAAGAGAGTGAGAAAAATGAACTGAACAGTGGAAGTAAATTTATCATGCAGGAAAATTCAGTGAAACTAGGATTACCTATACTGGAGTAAAACCCAGGGCAAGTTTTAAACATCATATATGAAATTTTGACAGTATGTGGCTATCTCCACAGGCTATTTTACTAAGGTTTCCCTTTCTCACTCTTCCGCCACTGTGCATTTAACATTACTGCCTCTGCTTTATAGTTGCTATATGGCTTCTTGTCTTGTGCAAGCTCAGTGGACTTACTGCTGCTTCTTCCTCAACACAGCAGCAATCTCCTGTTCATTGGGCAATGCTTATCTTTCCGGTCCTATGCTTTTCTAGAAATTATCGTACCCTTTAAATGCATAGTTTCTACTAAAGTATTTGATGCTTGTTCCTGGGCTTTTTGCAGAGATATCAATGAGAATGTGAAGAGAAGCACCACTTTTCTTCCTCTAAATTTGTGATGAAAAGAACAGTGAAATAAAATTTTACCCAAGAAATGGTATGAAGCAAAACACGCTTGAGTGTTCAACAATTTTACAAGTTTTAACATGTCTTTCTTCAAGCTCAAAGTGTGCTGTTTTGTTGCAAGTAATATCAACACAATAATCTCTGTATTTGTGGGTATGTGCAAATTTGTGTGCTTCAGAAAAGGCTGTCGAATTAGAAGTGATTGATTGGAGTAATGCACAATAAATGTCTGTCTTTCATCTTAGGCATACTACTTTCATATTACTTACTTTGGAATTTAGCCTGATATGACAGATGATTTTTGAGACTTCCACTGGATTGTCCAACAAAGGAAAAATACCTTCAGTTTCTTCAGCTAATGCCAAAGTTAATTTGGTCAGTGGAATTAATTTGGTGCTACATTAAAAACTGAATACAGTTTGTATGCAGTTATTGCGCTGATCCTTACTGTAAACTTTAATAGATTAGGAGTATGAAATGGTAGCAAAGATCCTTATCCACAGAAAACACTATGTCCTGCCCTTAACTTGATGAGTCATTTTACTCTTGGACTTTGGGAAGCTGCAGATGGCTGTACATCTCATAGGTCAGCTGTGTCTTTTCTGGGGAGCTATGCAGTGTTTGTGCAGGTTCCTCTGAATCATAAACAGAATTTACCACTGCTTCTGTAGATAGTGTGTCAGAGAAGATGTGGAACTCACATAGTGGGGTTTCATCTCTTCCAGAACCACAAAATCATTGAAAGACTGAAGGCTGAAGAAACTGAATTGACATTACTGCCCAAAGAAGCCTCACAGTTCAGGCCCAGGGGGCTGACCTATTGTGCCTGCCTACTACGTGCAAACTTGTCTTTGGGAACTGTACCTACTGTGGTTTATCTTATGTTACCTTCTGTCCTGGGTTCAGCAGCAGCAGCCATTTTTCTCCTTAGTAGTAGCTGGTGCAATGCTGTGTTTTCGACTTTCAGCCTGGGAACAGCACTGATAACACCAGTGTTTGTAGTTACGGTTTGACTGTTTTGGTCTGACCAAGGACTTTCTGAGTCTCATGCTCTGCCAGGGAGGACGGGAAGCCAGGAGGAAGCAGAAACAGAGCACCTGATCCAAAATGACCAAAGAGGTATTTCATACCACAGTACGTCATGTCCAGGATGGAAAGCTGGGGGCAGGAACCAGAAAGAGCTTAGTTCGCGGCTCAGTCGTTGAGTGGTGAGCAGTTATGTCCTCTTCCCTTGTATTTCCCTGGTCATTGTTGTTATTGGTGGTAGCAGCAGTGGTTTGTGTTATACCTCAGTTACTGAACTGTTCTTATTTCAACTCATGGGGTTACATTCTTTCGGTTCTTCTCTCTATTCCCCCCCCCCCCCCGAAGTAGGGGGGAAGAAGGTGGAAGGAGTGAGTGGGTGGGCAGAGTCATTTACAGCTTAAACCATGACACCTCCCCATCCTTTCTTGGCACCAGCACTTGGTTTATGTTGTCTGGATGCTCACTTCCTGGCTGGTGGTATCTATGAAACAAATGGAACTTGGGGATTGATGTGGTTTTATATCATGTTTTTATTCTGCAGGATCATCTTCTCTTGTGTCATTAGGCTAGTTCCTGATGTAAGTAGGTGTGCTTCTCGAGGACAATAGTTCTCCTCTACTCTTAAGCAGGCTGGAAATGCCTGAGAACAGTGTGTTTATTAGCTGCTGGCTTGCTTCATCTTACTTTTATTCACAGAGAATTGTGGGTGCAGAATGGGCATAAAACAAAGCCATAAATATAGAGCATTTATTTGTTTTCTTCTATATCCAAAACTTCACCCTGTGTGCTGTACTATGCAGTTACAGAATCAAAGAAAAACTATTCTGAAGGGACCTCTGGATATAGTAACTTACTTCTCTGGTATTTCTCCAAATGATTCAGCATCTGACTGACAGAGATCACAGACCAGTTAGCTTTTTTTGCTATGGACTTAGCTTCTTTGACCATTCCTGTTATATGCTGGTAATATGAAAAATTATTCAGCCCTGGTGTATTTACAAACGAGTGTAAACACAGCATGACAAGCTGGAAGGCTGACAAGGGTCCAATAAATAACTAGGAAACAAAAGACATGGTGGAAAATAAAAAAGATGAGTTAATCCTTCACAAGAGAATTCATTACAGAGGAACTTAGGAGAGTTTCTGTGTTGCATTCTTCATAGAGAAGCCTGAAGAGCTATCTCAGAATGAAGTATCAGCTGAAGTGACTTAGAATAAATCAGGTTTTCCAATATGAACAAACAGCGAGGGACAGATGTTACTCAAGGGTACTGAAAGAACTCAAGTATGAAATTGCTGAGCTATAAACTGTGTTACATTATGCACTTTAAAACTGATTTTAGAACTAAAATAACACATGACAGTTGAGAACCTCATCTCTCTTTTTTTTCCTTTTTTTTTAAATAGAGCCTCAGGAAAGGGGAACCATTGGCAAGTAATTTTAATTTTTTCAGTAAGCCTGGTAGGTGGAAGAGCACATGAATAGGCAGATGGCAAGTATGACAGAATGAAGAACAGCTGACCCAGGGGTTTAGAGGTCACTGGATAAGCTGATGAGCATGTGACAAAAAGTTATCTAGCTGAATGAGATACAATATTTTCTGTATCTCAGAGTATCAGTTCTGGAAAAATATGTTGGATGCTGTGGCTCACCAAAGGCTTTTAAAGAAACCAAAGAATAATGATGTATGGTGGGAAAACAAAAATAATTCTTCATGAATTAACTGAATGAAAGGCAAGAGACAAAAGTAGGAATAAATAATAAATGGAAGGGAGGTTTCTAGTGATGTCCCAGAAAGTTGCTGCTCCATTTTGTCGTGTGTTTCATGTTAAGAGGGGAATGCAGTGAAGTAACAAAATTCCTAACCCCACACTTATTTCAAACAGTCAAAGCTAGGTCAGATGGGACACAGAGGTCATGGTAGTGGGTGATTGGGGGATCAAATGGTGGATCAAACACAAAGTCAAAAAATGCAAAATAATGCATGCACAGGAAAAAAAAAAAAGAATCCAATATGTCCTTATATACAAAAAATGTCAAGTAAATAAGCTGTGAGTCATCAGATATAAGATCTTAAGATGCTGAGGTGACTGTCTCGAGAGCAGACGCCTGCAATGCCTAATCGGAGGGAGGCTCGGCGCCCAGCAGCTTCAACTCGAAGCAGCACAGGCACTAAGGGAGCCTGAAGTCCTCCACAGGACTTGCCCGGGAGCAGGCAGCTCAGCTGAGGTGAGGAGCTGACTCAGAGGGGGCGGCGCCAGGAGGAGCGGCACCAGCACTGAGTGGGTAAAAACCTGCCCCAGGGAAGGCGAGCGATGCAGGAGCGCGGTGACCTTGGCAGGCTCGAAGCCGTTTGCGCGAGCAGGCGAGAGGGGTGGCGAGCACTCTTCGTGTGAGCAGGATCCGGCGTAAGGAGCTCTGCTCTGGCTGTCCCGGCAATGGGCAGTGCAGGCACCCAGGCGGAGCCGATGAGAAGGGAGGCTGCAGTGCAGAGCTTGGGGTGTAGAGAGTGCCTGCACTGCACTCCTGAGAGAAGGGTGCGCAATGGGCAGGGCTGCACTCTGTGCTCCATGGTGGAGGTCCTCCTGCAGCAGGTGGCTGAGCGGCAGGACACTGTCACTAGGCTGAAAGGTGTCAGGATAGCTGAGAGGAAGCAGCGCTGCTTACTCCAGGACCAAACTGCGCAGGTGCCCTCAAGCGTCTACTGGCGCTCATGCAGAAAAGGAGATTGCTAAGCCAGGAAGCTGGGAAACAGTAACAGAAAAAAAAAAAAAAAAAAAAAAAAAAGTGGA